>CM051235.1:179644300-179815404 GCA_027917425.1 Gastrophryne carolinensis
TCAAAGCAAAGGACTTGGATGAGCCAGATTTCAACTGGCTTAGTTTCACCTGCGGTTAAAGAGAAATTATCATCCTGTGACCCAGCAATAGAGTATAAAAGACTCCAGGGCCGGCTGAAGCCCTAACCTGATTCGGGATGCCTCGCATTGTGAAACCCCAGGGATCGCTTACCTTGCCATAATTGGCCACATGCCTCTGTCTGCAGCGTACAACTGCGGCAGCAATATCCAAATTGGGATGCCCTGCTGGAGAGGAACACTGACCAAGATTGTTCATCTTTAAAGTCTAGCCATATGTCAAATAATTACACCAAGAAACAGGACTGGAAGGACCGATCGCACACTGCAATAAGCTAAATTGCATTCGGAGGCTTCAAGCCTCTCAACCAATTTAAAGGCTCCAGACTGAATCGCAGCAATCTCCAGGAATAATACCTGACGTCTACTAGGCTATGAACAAGAGGAAGAGCCTAGCAACATCCAGGATTGATGTTCAGATAATTTGCTAGTTCACAGGCATCAAGGTGATAACAGTATCCTGCTGCCCCAAGCTAAGGGAGTGGCCAGTGAATAATACCCTCCTGTCCATTGCAGCAGATGGTGAGGCCTGATGGCACGGTGGCTCTGTAGGTACACCTACTGGTGGCCACAGGATCAGCAACTGTGCTAAACGGTAGCACAGTGCCACCAATAATATGTCTTCGTCTGTGCATGGCAGTGCCTACTGTAACAGAGGCTAGGGTTGCTGCACACAGGTCTTAAGAAATGCAAAGGGTGCCATCACTAATCCTGAGAGGCTAAGCTCTCTTTAAGATTTAGCTGCTCATTTAAATGCGCACCACAAAAAACCTGGCTGGAACAGGACTACCCCTTTCACTGTGCAATCCCTAGCAAAGTAAGCCTCTGAGCTTGTCCCAGGGAGGAGATTTTAGCCATCAAATGTATGGCTACTTCTTCTCAGAAGGTTCTTGAAGAAACCCCAAGACACCCCTCAATCAATAAGATAAGGACAATTTTAAAGCAGAACAAAATCCAGCAGTGAATGGCCTGTAACCTAAAAGATTCCAGGACCAGCCCCTGGCTTTTCCCAGGAATCAGAATATCCTGTTGTGTGAAACCCCCCTCCCCGATAAAAACTCACTTTCCCCGCTCCAACGGCGGAGCTATGCTGTGACTACATAGTTTGGCGGAGGCTCTCATTGTTTCCCCCACTACATCCCCCGCGTTATGTTTGTTCTCCCGTCCCAGCCATTTAGATATGCTGGGTTGGGAGTGTGCGCATGGCCAGGGAAGGCAGCAGCAGCATGCGCCACCCATTCATTTCAATAAGAGACGCTTGCTGAATGATGCAGTCACAGCAGGCGGCTCTCAATAGACAAGAGCCTGGACAGTGAGTTTTTATGGATGATCAGGGGGGCTTCACACAGCGGGGCATCCCAAATTGGGGCATGGAACAAAACCTGAGAAAAGGTCAGGCCCCATAAATGTTGCTCCTCCACCTCTTTTATCATATTTTTGTTCACGTGGCATCATTTAGAAAAAGGAAACACCATGTGTCTCTGTGCCCTGTTCCTATATATATATATATATATATATATATATATATTGTGGAGATTAGCTCTGGTAGGCGACCGAGTGTCAGCAGTATAGAGGCGGAGGCAAACAGTTCAAAGTAAAGTCTGTGTTTATTTCACACAAAAATCCACAAAAACATATGTCCATACAGGTTACATCACCTTTTTCAGGAAACCGCAGCATAAATGATTCAGTCAGGTAAACAGCTTTTAGTCCTTGAGCAAAGGTTCTGTTCACAGTCAAATGTGTCTCAGGTCCGCATGAAACAGCTTCCACAGGAGATTTCAGCCAGGCTCACTCTCCATGTGAGCTCTAGACAAAGGACAGGCCACAGCTGATTCCCCAGGCTATTTAAACAGCCCGCAAAACCCGGACCTGGGTAGTGGGATGGAGTCCCACCCTGCTCTACTCCATCCCAGTAAAGCCGTCCCAGGTTAGCCTTTCGGCTATTCTAAAGCAACAGCAGCAAACTGCCACCAGCAGCTGATGCTGGAAATCAGACTACACGGCTTTACTGCACCAATGCCAGGTACATTGGTGCTACATACCTGCCGTCAATAACGGCCCCTTGCACCTTACCACATACCCCCCCCCTTTGTTCAACCCTGAGGGGATGGACACATGCCAAACAATGTGCTCTGGACAGGGCATCCGCGTTACCCAATAATCGTCCCGCTCTGTGCTCTACTGTAAACTTGAAGTTTTGTAATGACAAGAACCATCGGGTGACCCTGGCATTCCTGTCCTTAGCCTGGCACATCCACTTGAGGGGAGAGTGGTCCGTAATCAGCCGGAACCTTCTCCCCAGCAAGTAGTAGCGAAGAGACTCCAGGGCCCATTTAATGGCCAAACACTCCCTCTCCACTATACTATACCGGGTCTCCGCGGGTGTTAATTTGCGACTCATGTAGACAACGGGGTGCTCCTCCCCGTTGACTTCCTGAGACAGTACAGCACCGAGACCTACCTCGGAGGCATCGGTCTGCACTATGAACTCCCTCTTAAAGTCGGGTGTCACCAACACCGGAGACCCACACAGGGCAGACTTCAAAGCGGAGAACGCTTTTTCGGCCTGTTCATTCCACTTCACCATGACAGACTTGCGTCCCTTTAACAGGTCTGTCAATGGTGCCGCTAGGGTGGCAAAATTGGGAATGAACCGCATATAATATCCCACCAACCCCAGAAATGACTTTACTTGGCGGGTGGTGTTAGGACGTGGCCAGTTACGGATGGCTTCTAGTTTGTTGACCTGGGGCTTGACCACTCCTCGCCCAATCACATAGCCCAGGTATTTTGTCTCTTCTAGGCCTAAAGCACATTTTTTCGGGTTTGCCGTCAACCCAGCCTTCCTGAAGGAATCCACTACGGCCTGGACTTTGGGTAGGTGACTTTCCCAATCCGTGCTATGGATAATTATATCGTCCAGATATGCCGAAGCATACCGACGATGTGGCCTGAGGACAATATCCATCAACCTTTGGAACGTAGCGGGAGCGCCGTGTAACCCAAAGGGTAATACCTTGTATTGGAACAGTCCCTCTGGTGTGATAAAGGCTGTTTTCTCCTTGGCAGCCTCAGTCAAGGGCACCTGCCAGTACCCTTTTGTGAGGTCCAAAACCGAAAAGTACCTGGCTTGGCCTAGCTTCTCAATGAGTTCATCTACCCGAGGCATAGGGTAGGCATCAAACTTGGAAACTTCATTAAGTTTGCGGAAATCGTTACAGAACCGCAACGTACCATCGGGCTTGGGAATCAAGACTATGGGGCTGGCCCACTCACTCTTTGATTCTTCAATCACATCTAACCGGAGCATTTGCTGCACTTCCTCCGCGATAGCTTGTCGCCGGGACTCAGGTACCCGGTAAGGCCTCAACCGGATCTTGACCTGAGGTTCCGTGACAACATCATGTTGGATGACCGAAGTGCGCCCAGGGAGTTCTGAAAACACGTCTGTGTTTCTGCTAATAAACTCCCTGGCTTCCTGAGTCTGTTTAGAGGAGAGGTTGTCGCCAGTTTTCACCTCGACTACTGCTTCTCTAATAACAGACCGAGGGATGGGAAGCTCCACCCCCACCATACCTGGTCGGGGACTGTCACCCCCAGGGGTCTCCCTGTCTTTCCATAGTTTCAGCAGGTTTACATGGTACACCTGCTCTGGCTTCCTCCGCCCAGGCTGATGTACCTTGTAAGTCACTTCCCCAACTTTTTCAATGACCTCATAGGGACCCTGCCACCTAGCTAGAAATTTACTGTCCACCGTGGGTACCAGAACCACAACTCTGTCACCGGGGTTAAAGTTCCGTACCCTGGCTTGCCGATTATAAATCCTGCTTTGGGCAAGACGGTCTCTATCCGTTCCTGTAGGTGAGTCACGTACTCTACCACACTTTTGTGGGGTGTGGGTTGCTGTTCCCAGGCCTCCTTGGCTATATCCAACAGGCCCCGTGGATGTCGACCGTATAAGAGTTCGAAGGGCGAGAACCCCGTAGAGGCCTGGGGCACCTCTCGCACTGCGAACATCAGATAGGGCAGCAGCAAGTCCCAATTCTTCCCATCCTTGGCGACCACCCTTTTTAACATGGTCTTTAAAGTTTGATTAAACCGTTCTACTAGGCCGTCTGTTTGCGGGTGGTAAACGGATGTCCGCAACTGTTTCACCTGCAGCAGTTTACAGAGCTCTTTCATTACTTTCGACATAAACGGGGTACCTTGATCGGTCAGGACCTCTTTAGGCAGACCTACTCTGGAAAACATTTCCATAAGCTCCTTAGCAATGAGCTTGGCAGAGGTGTGACGCAGGGGCACTGTCTCAGGGTACCGCGTGGCATAATCCAAGATCACCAGAATATGTTGGTGCCCTCTAGCGGACTTTGGCACTGGACCCACTAGATCCATGGCAATCCGCTCAAAGGGTACCTCAATAACTGGGAGAGGAACTAAGGGACCACGGTAATGAGGCTGAGGGCTGGTCATCTGACATGTTGGGCAGGACTCACAATATCTCTCCACCTCCTTGTACACACTGGGCCAGTAGAATCGTTGTAAAACGCGGTCCAGAGTTTTATGCTGGCCTAGGTGTCCACCCAGAACATGTTGGTGGGCCAAATCCAACACCAACTTGCGATATGGATTGGGTACCACCAATTGTTCCACCACCTCTTCACGTACCTTGTTTACTTGGTACAACATTTCCTGGTGAACCACAAAGCGAGGAAACTGTAACTCCGCCCCTGGCTGTTGTGGTTCACCTTCCACCTCAAGAACATTCTCCCAGGCCCGAGACAGGGTCGGGTCCTGGTGTTGAGCGGTACCAAAGTTAATTGTGTAGACATGGAGATCTGCCAACTCTGGACCTGTTGCCAACTCTTCCACATCTCCAACCATAACATTTAGTGGGGTTGACTCCCCCTCTTCCATTTGAGGGACGGGCACCTCTTCCACGGTGCCTCCTGATTCCGGTTCCCAGTGCACCGGGGTCTCCCCTGAGTAGGGCCAGTCTATTGGGGACACACCCGCCTCGCGGGTTTCTGGAACTGCCAACTTGGCCCACAGTGACCTGAACCCTGGAAAGTCTCTCCCAATAATCAGTTCATACGGGAGTTTAGCGGCGACAGCGACTTCATGTTTCCAGCTGCCGGAGACGGTGGTGAGAGACACTTGTGCTGTGGCATAGTCTCTCAAGTCCCCATGAATGCACAAAACCCCGGTTTTCCGCCCAGTGTACTCATCGGGCAGTACTAAGGCGGGTCTGGCCAGGGTAACCATACTCCCCGAGTCCAAAAGGGCCACAGCCAGGGTGTCTCCCACTTTCACCTGACAGAGGTGACTTTGCCCCACAAGCTCAGGGACACCGGCAGCACACAGCCTCCTGGCATACATGGAAGGGCGGTAACCAAAGTTCACGTCCATGGGCTCCCCCTGGTGGGGACAATTGGCTCTGATATGTCCCGGCTCCTTACATCCCCAACACAACACTTGGGCAGGGACTTTGGGGGGTAGGTCCTGAGAGGGTTTAGGGGACGCCACTCGCCTGAGCTGGGGCGGGGACCTCCGGGGTTTCCCCGAATCCCTCCTCATGGAGCCGCCTTGCAAGTTCCTGGTGGCCTCATATCGCTCCACTAGGTCCACTATCCCTAGTGCGTTGTCAGGGGATACCTGGCCAACCCAGTGCTGAAGAGGGTGCGGTAAAGCCCTCCAAAAAATGTCCGCCAGCAAGCGGTCCAACATGGCAGTGGGGCTTAACAACTCCGGCTGCAGCCATTTTTGCAGCAGGTGCAGCAGTTTATAAAACTGGGGTCGGGCGGGCTCTGCCGACTGGTAGCTCCACTGATGCACCCGCTGAGCCCGAACCCACACATTCACCCCCAGTCTCGCCAGTATCTCACCCTTCAGAGTCGGGTAGTCAGCGGCTTGGTCCTCTGGGAGATCAAACAACACCTGCTGGGGTCCAGACGCCAGAAATGGAGCGATGACATCAGCCCACTGGTCATGCGGCAACTTCTCCCTTGCAGCCACCTTTTCAAACACCGCCAGGTAAGTCTCAACGTCATCTGAAGGGGTCATTTTTGTGAGCGCCGAGCGGACAGCTTTCCGGGCATCAGGAATACTTTTGGGCGCACCTGCAGCTTGCAGCGCCATCACATGTTGCAAAAACAGCTGGTTGGTCTCCTGCTGCTGCCTGTTGGTCTCCTGCTGCTGCCTGTTGGCCTCCACGAGCGTTTTCACGACTGCCTCCATTTTGTCTGCAGTCCCAGGTAGCAGGCTGGCAGGTTTAATATAGGACATGCACAACAAAAAACTTTTTCGTCGGTTGCTCCTAGCAACGGCCTCACTGCTGTGCCCGCATCCGACACCAAATGTGGAGATTAGCTCTGGTAGGCGACCGGGTGTCAGCAGTATAGAGGCGGAGGCAAACAGTTCAAAGTAAAGTCTGTGTTTATTTCACACAAAAATCCACAAAAACATATGTCCATACAGGTTACATCACCTTTTCAGGAAACCGCAGCATAAATGATTCAGTCAGGCAAACAGCTTTTAGTCCTTGAGCAAAGCTTCTGTTCACAGTCAAATGTGTCTCAGGTCCGCATGAAACAGCTTCCACAGGAGATTTCAGCCAGGCTCACAGAGTCTCACTCCCATGTGAGCTCTAGACAAAGGACAGGCCACAGCTGATTCCCCAGGCTATTTAAACAGCCCGCAAAACCCGGACCTGGGTAGTGGGATGGAGTCCCACCCTGCTCTACTCCATCCCAGTAAAGCCGTCCCAGGTTAGCCTTTCGGCTATTCTAAAGCAACAGCAGCAAACTGCCACCAGCAGCTGATGCTGGAAATCAGACTACACGGCTTTACTGCACCAATGCCAGGTACATTGGTGCTACATACCTGCCGTCAATAACGGCCCCTTGCACCTTACCACAATATATATATATATATATATCATCCTTATATATTCTAAGTATGTCTCACACCCTGCTTGGAAACTATTCATTACACTTGGGTTATGTCCAGTAGAGGGCGAACTTCTGCAGAGATGAATAGAAAAAAAGAAGCCCCACCTGGGACCTCCCACACATCTCCCAGTAATCGTCTCTGCAGACGGCGAGCAAGGCAGAAGATGAAGTCTCCTCCTTGCAGGTAAGCCGGGTTCACGCCCAGCCCTAATGCCTCCCAGCCCTGGCTGTAGGTCCGGGTGACGGTAGAAGTCACCTTAACAGGTGTACTGATAGGAGCCATGCTCCTCCGTGAGGCCCCATTACAAGGGGTAGGCAGCTACCAGGTTGGTGACCCTGGTTTGGGGTGCCCTGTCAGTTTCCCCATGTGCTACTACTGTAGTTGGGGATCCCTCCCTCCTTTACTTTATTCCACTCTATTCACTATGGGAGGGGGGCCTGTGACCTTTCCCTTGCCCAGTTGATGTGGAGCATCGGGAAGTAATCCCTCAATCAATTGGTGTCTGAGTGTGTGTGATTGTGACATCCATTTATACATGCGGCGGCCGCCCTGTCATGGCGTCGCTGGGCGAGGAGGCTAAGGGGAGCTTCTCCCTCCCCTTGCTGTGAGGAACGGGGGCGGGGCCGGGCGCGCTGGCGGCGGCCCGCCCCACTCTCTCTGGCGCCCTCGGCGGCGCCCGGTTAATGTAATCGCGTTGCTGGGTGAGGATGGGGAAGGGGCGGGGCCAGGCGCGGCGCGCGATCCGCGCCGCCCGCCCTTGTTCTTCTCCTTCCTTTTGCCTTCAGACTGGGGATCGCCTCTTGCTTGCGGTGAGTGCCCTACGGGGCTTTGCCTTGTACACTGTTGCTTGAGGCGCCTTATCCAGCGCGGTGGCCTAGAACATTGAGGAATCGTGTTGTCCCATCTTGCGGTTTCTTGGTCTTGCTAATATTACTTGCGCATGCATTCTGTTGTACTACATGAAGAAATAAGCATGCCATATTAGTCTTATATGCATTACTATTAGTATTATAAACTATATTACTTTCAATGTTATATACTTATACTTATGTTATATGTACATATATATATTTCTTATGTTTTGCCACACTCCGGGTAGCTTCTAGCATAATTCCCACTGGTCATTGCGACTACCATACAAATCACCATATGGAGGCTCCCCAGGATACCGGGCTCCGGCTCCCTTCGGGCAGTCCCAGCAGTGTGTGGGTTGGGGGGTATCCCTTGCGGGGGATAATGTGCTGGTTGCATACCATGTGTTCAGCAGGCCATAACAAGGCAGTCGGAGGCCCAGACGTCTGGGTCAGTGCCGCCGGCCTCATCACCTACCCCACCTTGACTTATCCATACCCCAAGTGACATGGTCATTAGCGGGGAGTCGCAATCTGATGTATGTGCTAGATTGGCCAACATCGAGAAATTGTTTTCTAGCTCTGCGGCCAGGGAGGCCCCAGCTAAGAGAAGGCATCTGTCTCCGGTAGTGCCGGTTCTTGATGATCATGATTCCCTTGACTGGTCTGTTTGTTTTCCGCTTGCGGAAGGGGAACTGTTTACGGTATCTGATGGCTCTGAGGATCAGCAGTTTTTGGATGCGGATGCCGGGCAGGGGCTTGGGGATGCCGTGGATACCCCCAAGATCCTGGCCCATTTATTTGAGGTGCTGGCCTCCAGCTAGAAGCGGCGTCGCTCCTTTCGCGGTGCCAGAGCAGGCAGAGGTGCTGCCTTCTCTATCTTCAGGGGTGATTCCTGGGGCAGAGGTGGAGGATGGGCCCGTCCAGGACCTGTCTGAGGTTCCAATCCCGCTGCTGAGCCAGCTCAGCAATGAGGTGGCGCCCTCACCTTGGCGGGTGGGGGGGTCGGCTGCGGCACTTTTTCCAGGTCTGGGCCTGGGAGGTCACAGACAAGTGGATTGTGGACGTGGTCTCTGCCGGGTACAAGTTGGTGTTCGAGTACCGGCCTTCCCCAGATTCCTCAGTTCTCGGGTTCCCTCGGACCCCCGGGCTGCGCAGGGGCTCCTGTTGGCAGGGCTAAATCTTCTGGACATGGAGGTCATATGTCCGGTGCCTTTCTCAGGGAGAGGCCGGGGCTATTATTCCAGCCTCTTTATGGTTCCCTAACAGGATGGATCCATCAGAACCATTCTGGTTTTTGAAGCCTTTCTTCAGGTTCATCAGATCCCAGAAGTTCTGCATGGAGACTCTGCGCTCAGTCATCAATTTCCTTCATCAGGGGGATTTCGTGACATTTATAGACATCAAGGTTGTTTACCTTTATGTACCAATCTACCCCGCATGCCAGAGAATTCTCAGGTTTGGGGTGGGAGATCGGCATTTCCAGTTTGAGGGGCTGGTGGGCATAATGGCCCTTCTCAGAGCCCAGGGCGTTTACATTGTGCCGTATCTGGACAACCTACTCATTACAGCATCTTTTCTATGCCAGGTGGAGATGGACTCCAGGGTGGTGACGACGCTGGAAAGGTTCGGATGGGTGATCAACCACCCCAAGTCCTCTCTCTCCCCTTCAAGGGAGATCTCATTTCTGGGCATGAATCTGGATACCAGTCAGGCCAGAGTGTTCCTTCCTCACCCAAAGGTGCAGTGGGTTCAGGATCTGATACATATTCTCCTGGACAATCCTCGCATCTCTATCCGGCTAGGGATGAAACTGGTAGGATTGATGGTGGTTTTCTTCTAGGCAGTCCCCCTTTGCTCAGTTCCACATGAGGTCGCTCTAACTCCATCTATTGCTGAACTGGGACGGATGTCCCCGGTATTTGGATCAGTCCTTTCTGCTGTCTCCCAGGGTTCGGCAGTCCTTTCAGTGGTGGCTGGAGCCAAGCAATCTGAGGGGCAGATCCTTTTTGGCCCCTTGTTGGGAGACGGTTACCACAGATTTGAATTTTGCATTTCTATGCTTACACAGAAGATTGCCTTTTTGGTGGCTATTACCTCTGTTTGCTGTGTTTCTGGGTTGGCGGCCCTGTCTATTCAGGCCTCTTACTTTGAGAGACACCGGGACGAGATGGTGTTCCGCTTTAAGCCGTATTTCCTTCCTAAAATGGTATCTGTTTTCCATCTCATTCAGGATGTGGTTCTCTCTTCCTTGTGTCCTTCGTCTAGCAATGACGAGGAGAGGGCCTTGCACTTTTTGGATGTTTGTGTGTGAAGTACTATTTCTTGGCTACTTCTCTTTTCTGTAGGACGGACGCCTTGTTTGTGGTGCCCTCTGGGCCCAAGACGAGTTTGGCGCCGTCAAGTCCACCATTATTAAATGGATATGTCTGGTCATTGTTGGGGCCTATATTGCCAAGGGGAGGGTTCCTCCTTTCAGTTTACTGCTCTTTCTACTAGTATTGTTGTGGCTTCCTGGGCATTTTAGCACCAGGCTTCTGTTGAACAAGTTTGTACAGCTGCTATTTGGTCTTCTGTTCCTACCTTTTCCAAGTTTTACAAGGTTGATGTGTGGCCTTAGCGGATGCGGTTTTTTGGCCGCAATGCAAGCGGCAGGGGTTTCATTTGTGCACTTTTGCCTGTTGGGATCCCCACCCTTTTTGGACACTGCTATTGGATGTCCCAAGTGTAATGAATACTTTCGAAGCAGGGTGTGAGACATACTTAGAATAATACCATTTTGTGATTACTCACCTGTAAAATGGGTATTATAAGTATGTCTCACACCCTGCTTCGCCCCACCCTGAGTTGTATTTTGGATCCTCTGTTTGGTGATACTGTTTTTTCTCATAGATTTGCTCTTCCTGGTCCCCTTACTGCTTTTTTATACTGGGAGATGTGTGGGAGGTCCCAGGTATTTATGGGCCGGGAGGGGCTTCTTTTTTTCTATTCATCTCTGCAGAAGTTCGCCCTCTACTAGACATAACCCAAGTGTAATGAATACTTTCGAAGCAGGGTGTGAGACATACCTATAATACCCATTTTACAGGTGAGTAATCACAAAATGGTAGTTTTATACACATGCCTAAATTATACAGTATTATATACACAGTGTACATCGCTCTTTATTATATAAAACAACTATCTAAACAGGACCTGATGTATTTTGTGCTAGCTGTATATTTAAAACATCTTCTGTACAATATCTAGTGCTCCTTTAAAAAAAAAAAAAAACCTTTATACAGGGTCCTATATATTAAGTAGCACCCTTATTCATCAGGACAGGACACTACATATTCTTTGGTACTCTTATTCAAAATGCAGGACATTACATATTCTATATCACCTGAATACACCATGGCACGTGTATACAGGACCCTGCATATTACATAGCACATTTATTCATCATACAGGACCCTACATAATCATTAGCACACTTACATATCATAAGAACTTGCGTAGTTTATAGCACCCTTGTTTATCATACAGGATGTTAGATATTCAATAGTGCCCTTATTCGTGATACAGGATCCTACATATTATATATCACTCTTATACATACATCATACAGCACTCCGCATATTCTATAGAAATCTTATTTATGATACAGGACCCTACGTATTCTATAGCACTCTTGTTCATCAAACATGACCCTATATATTCTATAGCACCCTTATCCATTATACAGGACCCTGAATATTTTATATAACTCTTAGTCACCATACTGAATCCTGTTCTATAGCACACTTATGAATAGGAGTGGTATAGAATATGTAGGGTCAGGGGCCCTCAGGTTAGCACTTGGACATACTATTATTTTGCAGTGGACCCGAACCACCAAATGCCTGGAGTTGTGTGCAGACCTGCTCATGGCTGGCTTCAGCAACAGGGGATGGTCAGCAACATTGGAAAAGGTGGAATCGGAGGGCAATTAATGGAAGCTCAGAAAGTAGTGAGGACCATGGGACAACTGACAGCAATGATGGAGTCTTTAGTGGCAGTGGAACAAGCAGTAAGGGCTGATGGGTGCTTGGTGGAAGTAAAGAATGCAACAAGGACTAAAGGACCATTGGTGGCTATAGGGAGGCAACAAGGACTGGAGGGCGATCAGCAGCAGAAGATCACACATTTGGCCAGTGGAGATGAAAGGTGACATCGCTCACTACTTAGGGGCCCACTAAAACTCTCTTGCCCAAGGACCCCCAATAACCTAGAGCTGGCCCTGACCCCATGTATTACACACCATTCATAATCGTCATACAGGACCCTACATATTCTATATCGCCCTTATTCATCATACAGGAGTCAGCGCCCTATATATTACATACCATTCATCATACAGAACTCTACATATTACACGCCATCCATATCCCTCATAGAGGATCCTGTATATTCTATAGCACCATACTACACGTTACAGTACGCAACATACTCTACTTCAGCTGTACTTTTTAGATGCTCCCGTATATATACTATAAGGTGACATTCTCCATTCCATAACACCCATCTAGTGTAGAGTGCCATGTACAACACGCCGCGCGGAGCCCCGTATACGACCCCGCAGCCATCTGCCCCGCCCACAAAGCATTGCGTCTTAGCCCCGCCCCTCCCCCCATGCGTCCCTCTACCTTCTCGACTCCGCCCTCTTCTCCGATCACGTGACCATGACATCACGACGCCTCTAAACCCCTAGTCCAGCTGCCCCCCTGTCAGGGTCTTCCTCCTGTCTCCCGGCTCCCTACAGTCTCCGCCCCCCGGCGGGTTGTATGCTGAATACCGGGCCCTCCGTCGTCACCCTGGAGCCCGGAGCCGCCTGGCAGGTAGGGTGGCCGCTATGTCTCAGTGTTTGTGCGTTGCTTGGTTACGGCCCCACACACCCGGGAAGCTGAACAAAATCCGGAATATTGATTATCCAGGGTCACATTATTTCCTGCCCCGGATATGTGAGACCCCCATGTTCGGCCATAAAAGCTTACCTTTCCACGTGTGGGCTCTCCTCCACTCAGAGCCGTTTGCCGTTACTGCTAGGCACGCGGCACTACTCCAGGGCGGGATTTGATACAGAGAAAAAGGCTGTGGGTCAGGTTGTGTCTTGCTGAATGGGGCTGTGGGTCAGGTTGTGGCTTGTTGAATGGGGCTGTGGGTCAGGTTGTGGCTTGTTGAATGGGGCTGTGGGTCAGGTTGTGGCTTGCTGAATGGGGCTGTGGGTGAGGTTGTGGCTTGCTGAATCGGGCTGTGGGTCAGGTTGTGGCTTGCTGAATGGGGCTGTGGGTGAGGTTGTGGCTTGCTGAATCGGGCTGTGGGTCAGGTTGTGGCTTGCTGAATGGGGCTGTGGGTGAGGTTGTGGCTTGCTGAATGGGGCTGTGGGTCAGGTTGTGGCTTGCTGAATGGGGCTGTGGGTCAGGTTGTGGCTTGCTGAATGGGGCTGTGGGTCAGGTTGTGGCTTGCTGAATGGGGCTGTGGGTCAGGTTGTGGCTTGCTGAATGGGGCTGTGGCTCAGGTTGTGGCTTGCTGCATGGGGCTGTGGCTCAGGTTGTGGCTTGTTGAATGGGGCTGTGGGTCAGGTTGTGGCTTGCTGAATGGGGCTGTGGGTCAGGTTGTGGCTTGCTGCATGGGGCTGTGGGTCAGGTTGTGGCTTGCTGAATGGGGCTGTGGGTGAGGTTGTGGCTTGCTGAATGGGGCTGTGGCTCAGGTTGTGGCTTGCTGAATGGGGATGTGGGTCAGGTTGTGGCTTGCTGAATGGGGATGTGGGTCAGGTTGTGGCTTGCTGAATGGGGCTGTGGGTCAGGTTGTGGCTTGTTGAATGGGGCTGTGGGTCAGGTTGTGGCTTGCTGCATGGGGCTGTGGGTCAGGTTGTGGCTTGCTGCATGGGGCTGTGGGTCAGGTTGTGGCTTGCTGAATGGGGATGTGGGTCAGGTTGTGTCTTGCTGAATTGGGATGTGGGTCAGGTTGTGGCTTGCTGAATGGGGCTGTGGGTCAGGTTGTGGCTTGTTGAATGGGGCTGTGGGTCAGGTTGTGGCTTGCTGAATGGGGCTGTGGGTCAGGTTGTGGCTTGCTGAATGGGGCTGTGGGTGAGGTTGTGGCTTGCTGAATGGGGCTGTGGCTCAGGTTGTGGCTTGCTGCATGGGGCTGTGGGTCAGGTTGTGGCTTGCTGCATGGGGCTGTGGGTCAGGTTGTGGCTTGTTGAATGGGGCTGTGGGTCAGGTTGTGGCTTGCTGCATGGGGCTGTGGGTCAGGTTGTGGCTTGCTGAATGGGGCTGTGGGTCAGGTTGTGGCTTGCTGAATGGGGCTGTGGGTCAGGTTGTGGCTTGTTGAATGGGGCTGTGGGTGAGGTTGTGGCTTGCTGAATGGGGCTGTGGCTCAGGTTGTGGCTTGCTGAATGGGGCTGTGGCTCAGGTTGTGGCTTGCTGAATGGGGCTGTGGCTCAGGTTGTGGCTTGCTGAATGGGGCTGTGGGTCAGGTTGTGGCTTGCTGAATGGGGATGTGGGTCAGGTTGTGGCTTGCTGAATGGGGCTGTGGGTCAGGTTGTGACTTGCTGAATGGGGCTGTGGGTGAGGTTGTGGCTTGCTGAATGGGGATGTGGGTCAGGTTGTGGCTTGCTGAATGGGGCTGTGGGTGAGGTTGTGGCTTGCTGAATGGGGCTGTGGGTCAGGTTGTGACTTGCCGAATGGGGCTGTGGGTCAGGTTGTGGCTTGCTGAATGGGGATGTGGGTCAGGTTGTGGCTTGCTGAATGGGGCTGTGGGTCAGGTTGTGGCTTGCTGAATGGGGATGTGGGTCAGGTTGTGACTTGCTGAATGGGGATGTGGGTCAGGTTGTGACTTGCCGAATGGGGCTGTGGGTCAGGTTGTGGCTTGCTGAATGGGGCTGTGGGTCAGGTTGTGACTTGCTGAATGGGGCTGTGGGTCAGGTTGTGACTTGCCGAATGGGGCTGTGGGTCAGGTTGTGGCTTGCTGAATGGGGCTGTGGGTCAGGTTGTGACTTGCCGAATGGGGCTGTGACTTGCTGCATGGGGCTGTGGGTCAGGTGTAAGGTTGTGGTGTAGGGTAAAAATAAATGGGGCTGTGGATCAGGTTGAGGTTTGCTGCTGTGGGTCATGTTTTTTGATGAATGGGGCTGTGAGTCAGGTGTAAGGTTGTGGTGCAGGGTAAAATGAATGTGGCTATGGGTGAGGTTGTGGTTTGATGAATGGGACTGTGGGTCATGTGTAAGGTTGTGGTGTAGGGTAAGTACAAATGGGGCTGTGGATCAGGTTGTGGTTTGATGAATGGGACTGTGGGTCAGGTGTAAGGTTGTGGTGCAGGGTAAAAATGAATGTGTCTGTGGGTCAGGTTGTGGTTTGATGAACCCAATATCTTTCTATGTACTTTTTGTCTGTGTCCATGGTTCTGTACAAGCTTTTATTTTATGGATGCAAAGCTAACATGTCATTTAAAGAGGGCCACGCTGTAAAGTGAGGTGGACATCCCATGCTATACACACCCCTACTGTCAGCCTGGTACCGGACAGTGACACCTACTTCTGTGGTCAGTGCTGATACCTGGTACTTGCATAGCTATGGGCTATCTTTAACTGTTAGCCTGATTTAAAGTGGGCCGAAACCTGCCATTTCACTATGCCGGGGTTGGGTCTTTTCTGGGGCATCCCAATTTGTGATGTCCCACTGGCTGCTTGTTATAAGAACCTTGCTGGTGAGCCCTCAGCATCTTTTGTATCCCTCTAAGTTCTGTATGGTCACACCTGGTGTAACTGAATGGCGGCCATGCACAGCCATAGAGGGATGCACTGCTTGTCACATATCTTTAGCTACTCATTTATATGCACAGCCAAATAAGCTGATTGGAGCAGAGCTGGATTTGTGCTGTGGGATTGTTCGCAACTTATGTTTTTAGCGCAACTGGCAGGGTTTCACACAGCGGCCCATCTCAAATCAGGATGCCCAAGAAACAAGGACCAAATACTCTGTATAGTGAAATCCAGGTGAATTCCAGGCCTTGGTCTCATTTTAAAGGTTTGTCTAGGCAAACTTAAAGCGGACCTTCACTCTGAATAAGAGTCTATCTTATATGTTTCCCACACCCTGTACATACAGATTGTCCACATTAAAAATCATCCTACCTGCATCTACTGCATGTTATGAGCCTTTAAACATCCAAGATGGCTGCTCATGGAACATCAGGCAGCCTGCAAACAGGAAGTGTCTTCTGACTGTGTCACTCTGCATTCTGGGATTGCTGACCTTTTCCTGACCCCAGCTCTGGTCTGTCTGAGCAAAGCACAGCTATAACCCGCCCCCCTGTATTTTATCCCACTCTCCTCTCCTCATTAAGTGTGATGCTTCTGAGTCAAGATGGTGGCGCCCGTATCCTAAATTCCTGAACAGAGTTGCAGCCCAGTGGGGGAAAGAATAATAAGTTAGTGACTAAAAACGTAAAATATATTAATTTTAGATGCTGGGGAACCATTTTTTAAGAGTTTGGGTTTTTCATTAAATCACGCTGAAGGTCCGGTTTAAAAAAAAAATATTCTTGAGCCTGACCAACTGCAGCCTTGATCCCAGTAAGATGAGAGTTCTTGGAAATCCTGCTATTTTGGGATCAAATTAGCAGCTGGCTTTGTGCCTGCTGCTAAACCAGTTGCAATCAGTCACCAGGACCCCCCACATACACACTCTGTATTACAGTCCAATTATTTGTCTTTTCACATGCTGTCTAGCTCAGTCTAACCTTTAAGATCTAGGTCCTGATCTATGGCAGACCAGATTCGCTGGTGGCTCCCTGGCGATTCTCTATTCTGTGCTGTGCAGCATCTAGCTCCGCCCTCTTTCTACCCTGCGGGCTCCAATGATAGATACTGCTGTCATTTGTGCTGCAGGGTATATATGAATGGGGCTGTGGGTAGGCTTGTGCTGCAGGTTTAATATGAATGGGGCTGTGGATTGGCTTGTGCTGCAGGTTTAATATGAATGGGGCTGTGGGTTGGCTTGTGCTGCAGGGTATATATGAATGGGGCTGTGGGTTGGCTTGTAACATAGTAACATAGTATGTAAGGCTGAATAAAGACTTTAGTCCATCCAGTTCAGCCTGTTTAACTCCTTCCAGTGGTCTAGTAGCCATAGCTGGAAATGTTATTACATGCCAGGAAGGCATCAAGGCCACTTTTGAACATTTTTAATGTATCCCTCATTACTACCTCCTCTGGCAGCGAGTTCCATAGTCTCACAGCTCTTACAGAGAAGAATCCCCTCCTATGTCGGTGGAGAAAGCACCTTTCCTCTAACCTTAGTGGATGCCCCCGGGTTATGGTTACACTCCGGGGTATAAATAGATTGTGGGACAGATCCTTGTATTGACCCCGAATATATTTATACATAGTTATTAGATCACCCCTCAATCGTCTTTTTTCTAGACTAAATAAGCCTAACTTGGACAATCTTTCCGGGTACTCTAGCCCCCGCACTCCTTCTTTGAACGCACTCCAGTTCTGATATGTCCTTCTTAAGCACAGGTGCCCAGAACTGTACACAGTATTCCATATGGGGTCTGACCAGTGACTTGTACAGGGGTAAAATGATGCTCTGGTCATGAGCACCCATGCCCCTCCTGATGCACCCCATGATCCTGTTTGCCTTGGCAGCAGCTGCCTGGCATTTATTACTACAGTTGAGCTTATTGTCAACTAAAACCCCTAGGTCCTTTTCCATTGTTGTTTTACCAAGTGTTTCTTTATTTAGTGTGTAATCATGACACAGATTTCTCCTTCCCATGTGCATAACCTTACATTTATCTGTGTTAAACTTCATTTGCCATTTAACTGCCCATGCTTCCAATTTATCTAAATCTGTTTGTAGTTGCCTGTTGTCCTCCTTTGTTTTAATTACTTTACTCAGCTTAGTATCATCTGCAAAGATTGAGACTTTACTGTTTAATCCCTACCCTATGTCATTTATATATATATATATATATATATATATATATATATATATATATATATATATATATATATATATATATATTGAAGAGAATTGGTCCCAGAACTGACCCTTGTGGTACTCCACTAGTAACAGTGACCCAATCTGAGTGTGTACCATTGATAACCACCCTCTGCTTCCGATCACTAAGCCAATTTCCCACCCATCTGCACACGTTTTCCCCCAGTCCAAGCATTCTCATCTTTTGTACCAGCCTTTTATGTGGCACAGTATCAAATGCTTTAGAAAAGTCAAGATATATGATATCCAATGACTCCCCTGATCCAATCTTGAACTTACCTCCTCATAAAAGCCGATCAGGTTTGTCTGGCAGGATAAATATGAATGGGGCTTTGGGTAGGCTTGTGCTGCAGGGTAAATATGAATGGGGCTGTGGGTAGGCTTGTGCTGCAGGGTATATATGAATGGGGCTGTGGATAGGCTTGTGCTGCAGGGTAAATATGAATGGGGCTGTGGATAGGCTTGTGCTGCAGGGTATATATGAATGGGGCTTTGGGTAGGCTTGTGCTGCAGGGTAAATATGAATGGGGCTGTGGGTAGGCTTGTGCTGCAGGGTATATATGAATGGGGCTGTGGATAGGCTTGTGCTGCAGGGTAAATATGAATGGGGCTGTGGATAGGCTTGTGCTGCAGGGTATATATGAATGGGGCTGTGGATAGGCTTGTGCTGCAGGGTATATATGAATGGGGCTGTGGATAGGCTTGTGCTGCAGGGTATATATGAATGGGGCTGTGGATAGGCTTGTGCTGCAGGGTATATATGAATGGGGCTGTGGATAGGCTTGTGCTGCAGGGTATATATGAATGGGGCTGTGGATAGGCTTGTGCTGCAGGGTATATATGAATGGGGCTGTGGATAGGCTTGTGCTGCAGGGTAAATATGAATGGGGCTGTGGGTTGGCTTGTGCTGCAGGGTATATATGAATGGGGCTTTGGGTAGGCTTGTGCTGCAGGGTATATATGAATGGGGCTGTGGATAGGCTTGTGCTGCAAGGTATATATGAATGGGGCTGTGGATAGGCTTGTGCTGCAGGGTATATATGAATGGGGCTGTGGATAGGCTTGTGCTGCAGGGTAAATATGAATGGGGCTGTGGATAGGCTTGTGCTGCAGGGTATATATGAATGGGGCCGTGGGTAGGCTTGTGCTGCAGGGTATATATGAATGGGGCTGTGGATAGGCTTGTGCTGCAGGGTAAATATGAATGGGGCTGTGGATAGGCTTGTGCTGCAGGGTAAATATGAATGGGGCTGTGGATAGGCTTGTGCTGCAGGGTATATATGAATGGGGCTGTGGGTAGGCTTGTGCTGCAGGGTATATATGAATGGTGCTGTGGATAGGCTTGTGCTGCAGGGTATATATGAATGGGGCTGTGGATAGGCTTGTGCTGCAGGGTAAATATGAATGGGGCTGTGGATAGGCTTGTGCTGCAGGGTAAATATGAATGGGGCTGTGGATAGGCTTGTGCTGCAGGGTATATATGAATGGGGCTGTGGGTAGGCTTGTGCTGCAGGGTATATATGAATGGGGCTGTGGGTAGGCTTGTGCTGCAGGGTATATATGAATGGGGCTGTGGGTTGGCTTGTGCTGCAGGGTAAATATGAATGGGGCTGTGGATAGGCTTGTGCTGCAGGGTAAATATGAATGGGGCTGTGGATAGGCTTGTGCTGCAGGGTATATATGAATGGGGCTGTGGATAGGCTTGTGCTGCAGGGTATATATGAATGGGGCTGTGGGTAGGCTTGTGCTGCAGGGTATATATGAATGGTGCTGTGGATAGGCTTGTGCTGCAGGGTATATATGAATGGGGCTGTGGATAGGCTTGTGCTGCAGGGTAAATATGAATGGGGCTGTGGATAGGCTTGTGCTGCAGGGTAAATATGAATGGGGCTTTGGGTAGGCTTGTGCTGCAGGGTAAATATGAATGGGGCTGTGGGTAGGCTTGTGCTGCAGGTTAAATATGAATGGGGCTGTGGGTAGGCTTGTGCTGCAGGTTAAATATGAATGGGGCTGTGGGTAGGCTTGTGCTGCAGGGTATATATGAATGGGGCTGTGGATAGGCTTGTGCTGCAGGGTATATATGAATGGGGCCGTGGGTAGGCTTGTGCTGCAGGGTATATATGAATGGGGCTGTGGATAGGCTTGTGCTGCAGGGTATATATGAATGGGGCCGTGGGTAGGCTTGTGCTGCAGGGTAAATATGAATGGGGCTGTGGATAGGCTTGTGCTGCAGGGTAAATATGAATGGGGCTGTGGATAGGCTTGTGCTGCAGGGTAAATATAAATGGTGCTGTGGGTAGGCTTGTGCTGCAGGGTAAATATGAATGGGGCTGTGGGCAGGCTTGTGCTGCAGGGTAAATATAAATGGGGCTGTGGGTAGGCTTGTGCTGCAGGGTATATATGAATGGGGCTGTGGGCAGGCTTGTGCTGCAGGGTAAATATGAATGGGGCCGTGGGTAGGCTTGTGCTGCAGGGTATATATGAATGGGGCTGTGGGTAGGCTTGTGCTGCAGGGTAAATATGAATGGGGCTGTGGGTAGGCTTGTGCTGCAGGGTATATATGAATGGGGCTGTGGGTAGGCTTGTGCTGCAGGGTAAATATGAATGGGGCTGTGGATAGGCTTGTGCTGCAGGGTAAATATGAATGGGGCTGTGGGTAGGCTTGTGCTGCAGGGTATATATGAATGGGGCTGTGGGTAGGCTTGTGCTGCAGGGTATATATGAATGGGGCTGTGGATAGGCTTGTGCTGCAGGGTATATATGAATGGGGCTGTGGATAGGCTTGTGTTGCAGGGTAAATATGAATGGGGCTGTGGATAGGCTTGTGTTGCAGGGTATATATGAATGGGGCTGTGGGTAGGCTTGTGCTGCAGGGTAAATATGAATGGGGCTGTGGGTAGGCTTGTGTTGCAGGGTATATATGAATGGGGCTGTGGGTAGGCTTGTGCTGCAGGGTAAATATGAATGGGGCTGTGGGTAGGCTTGTGCTGCAGGGTATATATGAATGGGGCTGTGGATAGGCTTGTGCTGCAGGGTATATATGAATGGGGCTGTGGATAGGCTTGTGCTGCAGGGTAAATATGAATGGGGCTGTGGGTAGGCTTGTGCTGCAGGGTATATATGAATGGGGCTGTGGATAGGCTTGTGCTGCAGGGTATATATGAATGGGGCTGTGGATAGGCTTGTGCTGCAGGGTATATATGAATGGGGCTGTGGATTGGCTTGTGCTGCAGGGTAAATATGAATGGGGCTGTGGATAGGCTTGTGCTGCAGGGTATATATGAATGGGGCTGTGGGTAGGCTTGTGCTGCAGGGTATATATGAATGGGGCTGTGGATAGGCTTGTGCTGCAGGGTATATATGAATGGGGCTGTGGGTAGGCTTGTGCTGCAGGGTATATATGAATGGTGCTGTGGATAGGCTTGTGCTGCAGGGTATATATGAATGGGGCTGTGGATAGGCTTGTGCTGCAGGGTATATATGAATGGGGCTGTGGATAGGCTTGTGCTGCAGGGTATATATGAATGGGGCTGTGGATAGGCTTGTGCTGCAAGGTATATATGAATGGGGCTGTGGATAGGCTTGTGCTGCAGGGTATATATGAATGGGGCTGTGGATAGGCTTGTGCTGCAGGGTAAATATGAATGGGGCTGTGGATAGGCTTGTGCTGCAGGGTATATATGAATGGGGCTTTGGGTAGGCTTGTGCTGCAGGGTATATATGAATGGGGCTGTGGATAGGCTTGCGCTGCAGGGTAAATATGAATGGGGCTGTGGATAGGCTTGTGCTGCAGGGTATATATGAATGGGGCTTTGGGTAGGCTTGTGCTGCAGGGTATATATGAATGGGGCTGTGGATAGGCTTGCGCTGCAGGGTAAATATGAATGGGGCTGTGGATAGGCTTGTGCTGCAGGGTATATATGAATGGGGCTGTGGATAGGCTTGTGCTGCAGGGTATATATGAATGGGGCTGTGGATAGGCTTGTGCTGCAGGGTATATATGAATGGGGCTTTGGGTAGGCTTGCGCTGCAAGGTATATATGAATGGGGCTGTGGATAGGCTTGTGCTGCAGGGTATATATGAATGGGGCTGTGGATAGGCTTGCGCTGCAGGGTATATATGAATGGGGCTGTGGGTAGGCTTGTGCTGCAGGGTATATATGAATGGGGCTGTGGATAGGCTTGTGCTGCAGGGTATATATGAATGGGGCTGTGGATAGGCTTGTGCTGCAGGGTATATATGAATGGGGCTGTGGATAGGCTTGTGCTGCAGGGTATATATGAATGGGGCTGTGGATAGGCTTGTGCTGCAGGGTATATATGAATGGGGCTTTGGGTAGGCTTGTGCTGCAGGGTAAATATGAATGGGGCTGTGGATAGGCTTGTGCTGCAGGGTAAATATGAATGGGGCTGTGGATAGGCTTGTGCTGCAGGGTATATATGAATGGGGCTGTGGATAGGCTTGCGCTGCAGGGTATATATGAATGGGGCTGTGGATAGGCTTGTGCTGCAGGGTAAATATGAATGGGGCTGTGGATAGGCTTGTGCTGCAGGGTATATATGAATGGGGCTGTGGGTAGGCTTGTGCTGCAGGGTATATATGAATGGGGCTGTGGATAGGCTTGTGCTGCAGGGTATATATAAATGGTGCTGTGGGTAGGCTTGTGCTGCAGGGTAAATATGAATGGGGCTGTGGGTAGGCTTGTGCTGCAGGGTATATATGAATGGGGCTGTGGGTAGGCTTGTGCTGCAGGGTAAATATGAATGGGGCTGTGGGTAGGCTTGTGCTGCAGGGTATATATGAATGGGGCTGTGGATAGGCTTGTGCTGCAGGGTAAATATGAATGGGGCTGTGGATAGGCTTGTGCTGCAGGGTATATATGAATGGTGCTGTGGACAGGCTTGTGCTGCAGGGTATATATGAATGGGGCTGTGGATAGGCTTGTGCTGCAGGGTATATATGAATGGGGCTGTGGATAGGCTTGCGCTGCAGGGTATATATGAATGGGGCTGTGGGTAGGCTTGTGCTGCAGGGTATATATGAATGGGGCTGTGGATAGGCTTGTGCTGCAGGGTATATATGAATGGGGCTGTGGGTAGGCTTGTGCTGCAGGGTAAATATGAATGGGGCTGTGGATAGGCTTGTGCTGCAGGGTAAATATGAATGGGGCTGTGGATAGGCTTGTGTTGCAGGGTAAATATGAATGGGGCTGTGGATAGGCTTGTGTTGCAGGGTATATATGAATGGGGCTGTGGATAGGCTTGTGCTGCAGGGTATATATGAATGGGGCTGTGGACAGGCTTGTGCTGCAGGGTATATATGAATGGGGCTGTGGATAGGCTTGTGCTGCAGGGTAAATATGAATGGGGCTGTGGACAGGCTTGTGCTGCAGGGTATATATGAATGGGGCTGTGGACAGGCTTGTGCTGCAGGGTATATATGAATGGGGCTGTGGACAGGCTTGTGCTGCAGGGTATATATGAATGGGGCTGTGGGTAGGCTTGTGCTGCAGGGTATATATGAATGGGGCTGTGGATAGGCTTGTGCTGCAGGGTATATATGAATGGGGCTGTGGGTAGGCTTGTGCTGCAGGGTATATATGAATGGGGCTGTGGGTAGGCTTGTGCTGCAGGGTAAATATGAATGGGGCTGTGGACAGGCTTGTGCTGCAGGGTATATATGAATGGGGCTGTGGATAGGCTTGTGCTGCAGGGTATATATGAATGGGGCTGTGGATAGGCTTGTGCTGCAGGGTATATATGAATGGGGCTGTGGATAGGCTTGTGCTGCAGGGTATATATGAATGGGGCTGTGGATAGGCTTGTGCTGCAGGGTAAATATGAATGGGGCTGTGGATAGGCTTGTGCTGCAGGGTATATATGAATGGGGCTGTGGATAGGCTTGTGCTGCAAGGTATATATGAATGGGGCTGTGGATAGGCTTGTGCTGCAGGGTATATATGAATGGGGCTGTGGATAGGCTTGTGCTGCAGGGTAAATATGAATGGGGCTGTGGATAGGCTTGTGCTGCAGGGTATATATGAATGGGGCTTTGGGTAGGTTTGTGCTGCAGGGTATATATGAATGGGGCTTTGGGTAGGCTTGTGCTGCAGGGTATATATGAATGGGGCTGTGGATAGGCTTGCGCTGCAGGGTAAATATGAATGGGGCTGTGGATAGGCTTGTGCTGCAGGGTATATATGAATGGGGCTTTGGGTAGGCTTGTGCTGCAGGGTATATATGAATGGGGCTGTGGATAGGCTTGCGCTGCAGGGTAAATATGAATGGGGCTGTGGATAGGCTTGTGCTGCAGGGTATATATGAATGGGGCTGTGGATAGGCTTGTGCTGCAGGGTATATATGAATGGGGCTGTGGATAGGCTTGTGCTGCAGGGTATATATGAATGGGGCTTTGGGTAGGCTTGCGCTGCAAGGTATATATGAATGGGGCTGTGGATAGGCTTGTGCTGCAGGGTATATATGAATGGGGCTGTGGATAGGCTTGCGCTGCAGGGTATATATGAATGGGGCTGTGGGTAGGCTTGTGCTGCAGGGTATATATGAATGGGGCTGTGGATAGGCTTGTGCTGCAGGGTATATATGAATGGGGCTGTGGATAGGCTTGTGCTGCAGGGTATATATGAATGGGGCTGTGGATAGGCTTGTGCTGCAGGGTATATATGAATGGGGCTGTGGATAGGCTTGTGCTGCAGGGTATATATGAATGGGGCTTTGGGTAGGCTTGTGCTGCAGGGTAAATATGAATGGGGCTGTGGATAGGCTTGTGCTGCAGGGTAAATATGAATGGGGCTGTGGATAGGCTTGTGCTGCAGGGTATATATGAATGGGGCTGTGGATAGGCTTGCGCTGCAGGGTATATATGAATGGGGCTGTGGATAGGCTTGTGCTGCAGGGTAAATATGAATGGGGCTGTGGATAGGCTTGTGCTGCAGGGTATATATGAATGGGGCTGTGGGTAGGCTTGTGCTGCAGGGTATATATGAATGGGGCTGTGGATAGGCTTGTGCTGCAGGGTATATATAAATGGTGCTGTGGGTAGGCTTGTGCTGCAGGGTAAATATGAATGGGGCTGTGGGTAGGCTTGTGCTGCAGGGTATATATGAATGGGGCTGTGGGTAGGCTTGTGCTGCAGGGTAAATATGAATGGGGCTGTGGGTAGGCTTGTGCTGCAGGGTATATATGAATGGGGCTGTGGATAGGCTTGTGCTGCAGGGTAAATATGAATGGGGCTGTGGATAGGCTTGTGCTGCAGGGTATATATGAATGGTGCTGTGGACAGGCTTGTGCTGCAGGGTATATATGAATGGGGCTGTGGATAGGCTTGTGCTGCAGGGTATATATGAATGGGGCTGTGGATAGGCTTGCGCTGCAGGGTATATATGAATGGGGCTGTGGGTAGGCTTGTGCTGCAGGGTATATATGAATGGGGCTGTGGATAGGCTTGTGCTGCAGGGTATATATGAATGGGGCTGTGGGTAGGCTTGTGCTGCAGGGTAAATATGAATGGGGCTGTGGATAGGCTTGTGCTGCAGGGTAAATATGAATGGGGCTGTGGATAGGCTTGTGTTGCAGGGTAAATATGAATGGGGCTGTGGATAGGCTTGTGTTGCAGGGTATATATGAATGGGGCTGTGGATAGGCTTGTGCTGCAGGGTATATATGAATGGGGCTGTGGACAGGCTTGTGCTGCAGGGTATATATGAATGGGGCTGTGGATAGGCTTGTGCTGCAGGGTAAATATGAATGGGGCTGTGGACAGGCTTGTGCTGCAGGGTATATATGAATGGGGCTGTGGACAGGCTTGTGCTGCAGGGTATATATGAATGGGGCTGTGGACAGGCTTGTGCTGCAGGGTATATATGAATGGGGCTGTGGGTAGGCTTGTGCTGCAGGGTATATATGAATGGGGCTGTGGATAGGCTTGTGCTGCAGGGTATATATGAATGGGGCTGTGGGTAGGCTTGTGCTGCAGGGTATATATGAATGGGGCTGTGGGTAGGCTTGTGCTGCAGGGTAAATATGAATGGGGCTGTGGACAGGCTTGTGCTGCAGGGTATATATGAATGGGGCTGTGGATAGGCTTGTGCTGCAGGGTATATATGAATGGGGCTGTGGGTAGGCTTGTGCTGCAGGGTATATATGAATGGGGCTGTGGATAGGCTTGTGCTGCAGGGTAAATATGAATGGGGCTGTGGATAGGCTTGTGCTGCAGGGTATATATGAATGGGGCTGTGGATAGGCTTGTGCTGCAGGGTATATATGAATGGGGCTGTGGATAGGCTTGTGCTGCAGGGTAAATATGAATGGGGCTGTGGGTAGGCTTGTGCTGCAGGGTAAATATGAATGGGGCTGTGGATAGGCTTGTGCTGCAGGGTATATATGAATGGGGCTGTGGGTAGGCTTGTGCTGCAGGGTATATATGAATGGGGCTGTGGGTAGGCTTGTGCTGCAGGGTATATATGAATGGGGCTGTGGATAGGCTTGTGCTGCAGGGTATATATGAATGGGGCTGTGGGTAGGCTTGTGCTGCAGGGTATATATGAATGGGGCTGTGGGTTGGCTTGTGCTGCAGGGTAAATATGAATGGGGCTGTGGGCAGGCTTGTGCTGCAGGGTATATATGAATGGGGCTGTGGATAGGCTTGTGCTGCAGGGTATATATGAATGGGGCTGTGGGTAGGCTTGTGCTGCAGGGTATATATGAATGGTGCTGTGGATAGGCTTGTGCTGCAGGGTATATATGAATGGGGCTGTGGGTTGGCTTGTGCTGCAGGGTAAATATGAATGGGGCTGTGGGCAGGCTTGTGCTGCAGGGTAAATATGAATGGGGCTGTGGATAGGCTTGTGCTGCAGGGTATATATGAATGGGGCTGTGGATAGGCTTGTGCTGCAGGGTATATATGAATGGGGCTTTGGGTAGGCTTGTGCTGCAGGGTAAATATGAATGGGGCTGTGGATAGGCTTGTGCTGCAGGGTATATATGAATGGGGCTGTGGGTAGGCTTGTGCTGCAGGGTATATATGAATGGGGCTGTGGGTTGGGTTGTGGTAGAGATGGATGAGCTGTTGGCTTAGTTGCCTCATAGGCTGCTAGCTGGCGTGTGGTACAGATAAATAATGCTGTGGATTATAGTGAAGCTGAATAGGCCTGTAAGTTAGATAGTAGTGCTGGGGAATAGGGCAGTGCTGCAGGTGAGCGGGGCTGCTGGTCGAGTTGCTGTAGGTCACCACACAGTAATAGCCTAAAACTCAGTGGGATACATATTACCTTACCACAGAAATAACCAGTGTCTGAGATTCATCAGCCACAGGAGCAAGAGTTGGCGAAAGACAAAGTGTTTGTGGGATACCAACACTATGGCCTTGTTTCAATAAAGGTAGAAAAAAATTCTCATGGTTGTAAAAAAATTCAATTAATGAGAAAAAAAGCCTGAGAAAGTCACGGTTACTGAATTACTAGATAAAAAGACAATGAATGTCAATGGCAGTTTTTACTACAGTGTAGAAAGGAGTAGACAGTTCTCCACTTTTCTTAGGAGTAAAAAGGTGCCATTGACTTTCATTGTTTTCTTAGCTGGTGATTCAATAACCGTGAAATTCTCAGGCTTTTTTCTCATGAATTGAATATTTTACTACCATGAGAATTTTTTTCTACCTTTATGGAATCGAGGCCTATGTCTCCTGACTCAGGTAGTTTAGCTCCTTCATTCACCCACTAACCTAGCATCACCACTCACTTAACATCACTTTTCCTATGGGAATAGTACCTCCTTCTGGCACACACAAGGCAGGTCCTTGGCACCAAAATGGCAGCTTCCTTGTGGCACCCAAGTGGCACAATTGCTATAGCTAAGTCCTTCCTCTTAAAGTGGACCAACACCCACCGCTGATCGGCCCGGGAATCTATAAGATTCTCGGTCCGATCAGCTCCCTGCCTGCGGGGCACCCCGATCGATGTGTGTGAAACCCCCCAGGACGCCGGCGGTGATTGGTGGAGCAAGTCACATGGGAGCGGGGTCAGGTGAGTTTTTGGGGCTTTCTGGGGGGTTTCACACAGCGGGGCCCTGATCGGGGGTGCCCTGCGGAAGTGGACCAACACCCAGGATAGTGAAAATCCTGGGTGTTGGTCCACTTTAAAGGGACTAAACAGATTTTGCTGAGTCAGCCATCTTTACAAAGAAGCTATTTATTACCCAAACCCCTCAGCAGATCTTCTTGCTAAATGATTGGAAAATAATCAACTTTGGAGTACAACTTACAAATCTTATGTCATGATTAAACATCATATTCAACAAGATAGTTTAAATAAAACTAATCAAACTGGTTGGCAATAGGCAAGCCTCATTAAACAGGGTTTCAAACACAAATGAGCAATTACACATCTCCGTAAACAAGGTAGTTGAGACCCATTGTCCGAGATATAGAATATAAACCTTACTTAAAGGAGCACTATCGCGAAAAATGGCCCAATGATAATAAGCCATATAAATATGCTGGATGGCGGGAGGACAGGTCATGTATACACCCTGCATCAAGAAATATCCAGCCAGGCTTGTTATTCTTTCTTTAAATGGAAGTAAAAGGACATTCAGGGTGACAGGCTCTGTCACCTCTGATAGACTAAACCTGTCACCCCTGGATTTTCTTCCTACCATGAAAGAATAAACCACAAGCTTGGTGGGAGTTTTATTTAGCTCGGGTGTATAAGTGACCTCTCCTATCATTAGCCAACGTGTTTATATGTATTTTTAATATTACAGAATTTCGGAACAGTGCTCCTTTAAATATTCTAACAATGGATAGACCTTAAAGCACGATGTTAACAAACTTGACAAAGACAGCCGAAAAGCACCTCAAGGTTTCATTAAGCAAAGGTAGTACTAATTCAACACGCTACAATAATAGGGGCACATCTTCCCCAATATTTTTAATGCCAGGTCTCTCTTTCTCAATCACAGAGAAGTCAGTTTAGCATAAGAAATAATAAACTTCTTATAAACCCAAGTCAGCAAATTAAAGCTTATGCCTTGTCATTTTTTCATTAAAATATATACATTTATATCTCAAAATTCAGTTGTATAACAGTTTTGGTGCAGATTAATGGGGCCGGGGATCAGGTTGTGGTGCAGATTAATGGGGCCAGCAGTTCAGGTTGTGGTGCAGATTAATGGGGTCGGGGACTAGGTTGTGGTGCAAATGAATGGGGCTGTGGGCTGGTATAAAGTACAGATAAATGGGGGCTGGGTTAAGTTGTGCTGCAGGTGAATGGGGTTAGCGTTACAGAAGAATGGGGCTGTGAGTTGAATAGTGGTGCATATAAAACCGTATCTGCATTGGTTTGTAGTATAGATAAATTAAACTCCTGGTTGGGGTGCCATGCAGATTAATGAAGATGTGGGTTAGGGCTAAGCAAATATTTAGATCACACATACTCAACCTGTGGCCCAAGGCCACATGTAGCCCTCAGAGCCATCTGATGTAACCCTGACCTACTGTGGGGAAAGTGGGAGAGGTAAATACATCTGACATGTTAAGGTAATAGGGGAACAGTAAGGATGGGTGATTGGACAGAAATTGATATAGGAGGGGTGCGTGGGCAAAAAATGTGACAGTGGGGCCTTGAAGGAACATTGAGCACCCCTGATTTAGATAAAAGGGGCTGTGGGATGGCTTGCTTTACACATAAGTAAGGTCCTGAGTTGGGTTGCCTCACATATGAGTGGGTACAGATGAATGGGGTTGTGAGCTGGCCTGGCTTCAAGTGGAACAAAACCAATTGTGTCTGGCCCTGAAATCTAAATGATTCCCGGTCTGGCCGCTAGCCTTCCCAGGGCATCCCGATTTGTGTTCCACCCCTCCAAGCACAGCAGAACTCATCTGCTTCCTGGTGCCCTCAGCAATGTAAACATCCAGGCATCTGTGCAAAGAGAGAGGCTCTGATTGGATGGGAGCCCACGCATGTGCCATTGGACCGAAGTTTTTATGGGTGGTCTGGGGGGGTTCAGAGAGCGAGACAACCCAATTTGGGATGCCTCCGAGGCATGAAACAAAACAGGGGATAGTCAAAATCCTAGGTTTTTTTCTGCTTTAAATGAAAAGGGCTGTGAGTTGGGTTGCCATACAGATGAACAGGGCTGATGGTCAACTTGTGGCACAGAACAAGGATTCCAGTCAGATTGTAGTACAGATGATTGGGGTGTGTCATGCAAAAGGTACATGGAGCATGTTTGGGGGTAAGGTGAGCTCTGGGCCGGTTTGCATGTCTCTTTCGGTGACTACACGTCCCGCCTTGCCCTCCCACCTGTGGCAACAAGCCAGCAGCAGAGGAGGGGGGAGTGTTTGTGGTGCGATTGTCACCCAGGAGAGTTGCTGCATCATCATCAACAACAAACATGAGTGGACGGCAACCCTTCTCGCCTTCTCTTAAAGTGGTGGTGCTTTCTATACCAAGGAGCTGCTGCCCTGTTATAGGGAACACTGGGATCTGGTTCTTGCGATTCTCCCTAGTTGTGTTTACATTAAATTGCAAGCTCAAGGGACAAGGACTAATGTTAATCTCTGATTAGACATACATTAACCACATGACTAGTAGCTTACTGCTGTAGGGTCAATCAGTCCCAAGTCACTGTCTATTTGTCAACCTGAGTATATTCGTTCGTTATTTGATTGAACTTTTTTTTTTTTACTTTGGTTTTGCCGCACACTTCATGTGCAATAGTGTTTTGAAGTTGGCACACTGAGAGGAGCGTGAGAGCAGGGTGGGGTTTCAGAGCTGCAGAGAGAGGCAGCCAATCAGGACATCTGGGCAGGGAGTATTTCTGTTCTTGGTACACTGAAGGTTGATCGGTGGATCAGATCATCGGGTGGGGCTTGAAACTTGAAAGCTGAATGAAGAAGTGATTTCCTCACTAGGGATACAGACAGAGGAGGAGGCATATCGCTCAAGGCACTTAATGAAAGGTAAGCTACTGATATTTATTTTTTTTACTTTTGACTTTCCAAATACTTTTAACTACTTGAAGGTTTATAATGTTGCACTTTAGATGCACTTGTTTTTTTTTTAATTTAGTTATTTTGGTGATTGATCTGGATCAGTTGTTTATATAGTGATCTATATATGTGTGCTCAAGATTGAGCAAATCTATGAATTTTATTAATTCCATCTGCGCTTCCTTGTGTTTGTCTTGTGTTGCATATATGTTTTTAATGTATCTTATTGTGTATCTGTGAGTCATTAAATACATTTTGTTACATATTTTCATATATTGGAGTTGTGCAACATTCTTGTGGGTTAACCCACATTGTGTTTTTTTTTTTTTTTGTAATAACTCTTCTCTCATTACTCCTCAGCCTAGAAGAATGTGCGGACTGGAGGAAGCAGGGGCGGCATAGAGGATTGGAGATGAAGCCTGCCTGAGGGGGGAGACACTGCTCCATACTGCTGGTTTACCATCCCAGACTTCCCATGTTCAGCCTTATGGCCAACTGCTGTCAAAACCTGTTCAAACGATGGCGTCAGCCAGTGAGGTGAGCTATGGCACTGTTGACCTATAAATGTAAAAAAAATAATTTATATATACCCTTTTGCCTTGTGGCCCTGTGGCTCAGGGTTGAATTGCATTAAAGCAGAACAAAACCCAGGGAGGCCCATCCTGGAATCTAAAAGAGGAGATCAGTTATACTGGGCAATCTTGGGGAGGTTTCATGCAGCGGGTATCCCAAAATGAAATGCCCGTGAGGCACAGAAGGAAACCAGGTATAGTCAAAAATCTGGGGTTTTGTTGCACTTTAAGTCATTTCACTTTGCGTGGTGCTCTGTTTGTGTACATAGAAGACCCGAGAGGTTGGGCACTACTGAATAAAGTTGTAGGATGATCCCAAAAGGAGGCATAGTTTCCTAGCTAATGGTAGACTTTATCTCCAGTTAGTAAAGGGTTGTTCAATGTCTCAAAAGGATACTTGCCAAACAGAGGCCCAGTTCTGGGTGCCAAATGCATGGATAGTGTTTTGTTACCCTAAAGTAGAGTACTAAGCTTGGTATATACACACCTGTGTGTGTTCAGATTGTTGTGTGCGCGTGAGCCGGTTAGCTCTAATCTCACCTAATCTGTATGATCCAGTGCATGAGCGGCTGTGACAGTAAGATGACAATAGGTTTTGGAAGTTACACAACTGAGGAAGGTGGCTCTACAATGGAGGGTTAGTAAATAGGTGATTATAAAAGAATAATGGTGCCAGGTTTCCAGCCAGGATCTAGGATGTCGAAAACCAAAACAATTCAACTTTTTTTTTCATGACGATTCTCTATTTATTTGTAAGCAAAATGTATTGTCTCATTTTGACCTGTTGCTAAACTGATTTAAATCATAATAATTACTTTGTTGCATGTATGTAGAAATACATCAGAGTAACTGGCCTTGCTCTATTTTTTGTTGAAAAAAAGCAGATAATGCATAATTAAAGGGAGCCCTACCTAGTGCTTGATATTTGGGCCTGATAATGGGAGACTTGTGTGATACAAGGTACTGTAGGTGGAAACTGTAGTTGGTGGTAGCTAAGTATACCTTAAACGGAGTCCTACAAGATACTGGTGGACCTGATTGAGGAAGTCCTACCGGGCACTAGGTAGGGGGGACCCAGTGAAGGGAGTCCTTCCTGGCACAGATTAGGTGGAACTATATGAATGGGGTCCTTTCTGCTACAAGATAGGTTGACCTAACAAAGGGAGGAACCCTGGTTCTAGATAGGTGAACCTAATAAAATTGTCCCTGCCTGATACTAAATAGATAGACCCAACCGGGCATAAATAGATGGACCTACTAAACTATTTGTTTGCTTTTGTGTTGCAGGAAGGTGACATTGGTCATGGTGGGATTGGATAACGCTGGCAAGACAGCCACTGTGAAGGGCATTCAAGGAGGTGAGAGCCAAACCCAGCAGTTTTCCAACTTGTAGTGGTAGAGAGTGGATGTGGGCAGAAGAAGTCCTTTTCTCCCTAGTAACTGCCCACAATCCATCTCTGAATATGATTAGTTGTTGTTTAGTAAGTGGCTTCTGTTGGTTGGACATGCTGTTTCACTGTGTGTCTTGATGGTTTTGTTCTAGAGTCCCCGCAAGATGTGGCTCCGACAGTTGGCTTCTCTAAAGCGGACATCAAGCAGGGCAGATTTGACATCACCATCTTCGATCTGGGTGGTGGGAAGCAGATCAGGGGAATCTGGAAGAACTATTATGCAGAGTCCTACGGTGTGGTGTTTGTCATCGACTCCAGTGATGTGGAAAGAATGGAGGAGACCAGGGAGACAGTGGCTGAGGTTCTGCGCCACCCTAGGATCTCTGGGAAACCAGTATTAGTGTAAGTAGGGGCATTAAAATATTTGAGTAATTTTACTTATTTCTGCTCCAGGATGCTGTAGTGTCCTTGTATAAAGGACCTGTTCCTATCGTGCTTTACCTTTTTAGCTTCTTCAGGGAAATCTGGATCACTCTTTTATTTAAATTGTCTTAATATGAAGGACAACCTTAAAAATTATTTGTGGAACAAAGACAAAATGTTTCTTATCTTAAACACTGTATATTTTGTTGCGATTTGGCTGTGTTTAAAGTTCCTGTCCAGACTTTAAAAAAAGAAAATTCTATACTCTCCTTTTATCTCCTGCAGCTCCTTTATGTAGAGCCACCATCTTCATATAATTACCAATGGTGGAGATCGAAAGCTTCTGACCTCCAGTGCGGGGCAGACATAGGAGCTGCCATCAGGCTGTCTTCACACCCTCTAAGACTGGCCATAGGGAGACCTGGGACAATGCCAGATGAGCCACAGTTGGGATAGTTGGGTTGCTGCTTTTAACACCCACTTCCAATCCCTGTCCCCTTAGTTTGCATCTCACCCACCTGTACCCAACCCCACTGGACCGCCCAGCCAAGGAACCCCAGCCTCCAATGCTATAGCCCATATGATTTTTGCATCCAGCCTGCCACTGCCTTTTAACATGCCTACCTTATTAATTGGAGGGGATGGGGGGGGGGGGGGAGAAAGAACCCATCTTGGCACACCCCTCCATTGCAATAATTTAAATAGAGGTGTGGGGCAGAAACAAGGCTCCCAGGACACCGCCATGAGAGGCTGGTAGATGGAAATAGCTGGATCCCCACCCTTGATAAGTATGCAGATGTCAGTGCTACGTGTACACACAGTACCGGCACAGAGGAGCTGTGGGGTACAAGGTGAGGTGAGTACAGGCTTTTTATTATTTTAGCATGCACAGTCCATTTTTTTTATAAATATTTTTATGCCCTTTCTTTCTATTTGGGACACTCTACCCCTCCACCGCATGCTACCGGAGCTGGTTTCTGCTGTTCCCCTATGCAATCCCACTAAATATTTTGGATGCTCCTCTGCTTAGAGGCTCCCTGGAAATTCCAATACTCACCCTCCCGGGATCCACTGATGAGCAACTGTCTTTCCTCTTGGTTCGCTGAGTGGCCATGCACTCATGACTGGCAAACCTGATTGGCCACTGGTAGTCACATGGGCTGCAAAAGCAGTGTTGGAGCATGAACTAGGTGCAAGCATGGACTATCGCAAAGGAATCCATAGAAAAAAATCCATAGAAATATGCTGGATGGAGGGAGGAGAGATCACTTATACACCCAGCATCAAGAAATTTCCAGCCAAGCTTGTATTTATTCCAAGTATGTCTCACACCCTGCTTCGGAAGATTAATTACACGTGGGTTATAGCCAGAAGAGGGCGAACTTCTGCAGAGATGACTAGAAAAAAAGAAGCCCCTCCCAGTCCATAAATACCTGGGACCTCCCACACATTCCCCTAGTAATCGTCTCTGCAGACGGCGAGCAAATCAGAAGATGGCTGTCTCCTTCCTTACAGGTAAGCCGGCTAATTTATTGCCTTTTTCTGCCCGGACCTTGTTTTATTAAAGTACCTATGCCTCCCAGCCTCGGCTGTAGGTCCGGACGAGGGTAGGGACACCCTAGGGGTGTTCAATTTAGGAGCTACGCTCCTCCGTGAGACCCCATCCTAGGGGTAGGCGGATACCAGGTTCGGGATCCTGGTTTGGGATGCCCTGTCCGTAATTCCCTGCGCCGCATTAGGTGGCGGGGGTCCCCATCTGTTATTCTCTGTCTCCGGATCGTGGGGGGGGGGCGGCTTCCCCTTTTTATTCACATCGCGGTTTGAGTTATTGTGAGTGTGTTGTGTGCATGGTTTTGCTTCACTTTGCCAGGCTGCCCTGGTCTGGTGTCCGGGCCGGCTCCGCGGCTGTACCGGGAGCTCGGCCATTGTTAACTCTTCAGACCTAGGGGAGGGAGCTTGACGCGCTACTGCGGCCCGCCCCCCTCTTTTTGGCGCCTGTGGAGTTTCTTAGCCGATGGCTGGGAACCGCCGCTCCTCTCCTGTGCAGGAGGGGGCGGGGCCATGCACGGCGCGTGATCTGCGCTGGCCCACCCCCCCTTCTCTTCCTTCCCGGCTGCGTTATGCTGAGGCTGCTGCCTGTCCGTCGACATATTACTTCAAAAGTGTGAGTGCCCTTTGGGGCCCGTTCTATTATCCCTATTGCATACTGTGAGCCTTGTATGCTATATTGTCTGTGAGATATATAGACTTTGTTTAATATGCAGATATTTGGTGTGACTGTTTTATGGCTGGATGTATGTTTATGGCTTCTTGCTTATGGTACCCCCTTTTTATTATGACTTACAAGGGGATCTCCTTTCGCTTATAGTTAAAAAAGGGGGGTTCTCCTGGTCCTTAGGTCCCTCACTCTAAATTTGGGGCTTTTCAAATCCTCCCACTAACGGACGTTAAGGGGCATCCCGGGTAGCTTACTGGTCATTGCGACTACCATAAAAAATCACCATATGGAGGCTTCCTAGGATACCGGGCTCGGGCTCCCTTCGGGGCAACCCCGGCAGTGTGTGGTTGTGGGGCATCCCTTGCGGGGATAATGTGCTTATTTGCATTCCATTTGCACAGCAGGCCATTAAGCGGCAGTCGGGGTCCCAGGCGTCCGGGTCAGCGATCAGCAGTACCTGGGTGCTGATGCTGGCAGGAGTGTGGGGATAAACGTGGATACCCCCAGACTTCTGGCCCATATTTTTTGAGGTTCTTGCTATTTCCCCGCCGGCGGAGGCTCCTCCGCAAGAGGGGGAATTTTTTGGGGCCACTAAGCTGCGCTTGGAGTTTCCAGATGAGAAACATTTTGACAAGTTAATTCTTAAGGAATGGTAAAGGCCCAGCCGGCTTCCCGGCGTCCCTCAGGGGTGGGATGGGAAATATCCCTTCCCGGTAGACACGGTGAATCGCTGGTCGTCACCCCCAGAAGTCGACCCTCCGAGTCTGGGGTTGTCCAACACATTGGTTGTGCACTCACCTGACTCCACCACGCTGAAGGATGGTGAGGACCGTCGTCTGGATCAAATGGTGTCACACGCCTTTGCCAGTGTGGGTTCGGCCCTACATCCCGTTTGTGCTTCCGCACTCGGCCGTGGCTACCGGATCTGTAATTAGGGGCTCGTGGAATGGTCCCCTTCTTAACCCTGCTAGTGTTGAATGCAGCACTTATGAGGTGTGATCTGTTCATGACCTTTGTCTTATCAGCCTTGGACAATACAATATGCTTGTGTAGTAGAACCTCGGATTTTCTTGTGGCTATACGCCGCTCGGTTTGGTTGCGACAATGGGTGGCTGATATGGCGGCTAAGAAGGCGCTTACAGGGCTACCCTTCTTGGGTAGGCGCCTGTTTGGAGATAAATTGGACTCGGTGGCGAAAGGAGGAAAGTTGCCACAGCGCAGGAAGCAGCGCCGGTGCTTTCGGGGGGCAGGCTCCTTTAATCCTTCCTTTTGTGGCTCTCGAGCAAGCAGGGGAGTTGCTTACTCTGCTTTCAGAGGTGACTCCTGGGGAAGGGACAGTGGACGTGCCCGCCCCGGAACTGCCTGGGGTACCAAACCCAAGGCTGCTGCCAAACCCTCTCAGCAATGAGGGGGCGCCCTCACCTTCGCGGGTCGGGGGACGGCTAAGGCTCTTCGCCCAGGTCTGGACCCGGGAGGTCACAGACAACTGGATCCTGGAAGTGGTTTCTTCCGGGTACAAGCTGGAGTTCGAGTACCGGCCTCCCCCCAGATTTCTCAGGTCTCTGGTTCCTTCGGACCCCTGGGCCGCGCAGGGGCTGTTATTGGCAATACAAAACCTTCTGGACAGGGGGCGTTTGCCCGGTGCCCTCCTCAGGGAGAGGCCGGGGCTATTACTCCAACCTTTTTTACAGTGCCCAAAAAGGATGGCTCCATAAGACCCATTCTGGATCTCAGGATTCTCAACAGGTTCATCAGAACCAGAAAATTTCGCATGGAGACTCTGCGCTCGGCCATCAACTCTCTTCGTCCAGGTGTCTTCGTGGCATCCATAGACATCAAGGAAGCTTACCCTTCCGGTTTGTGGCTCTCCCTTTCGGGCTGACCTCAACACCAAGGTGTCGGCGGGCATAATGCCCTTCTCAAAGACCAGGGCATTCGCATTGTGCTGTATCTGGATGACCTTCTCATTACGGCATCCTCTCTCAGTCAAGCAGAGCTGGACACCAGGTTGGTGGTGACTACGCTGGAGAGTTTCGGTTGGGTGATCAACTACCCCAAGTCTTCTCTCTCCCCGTCAAGGGAGATTTCCTTTCTGGGCATGAATATGGATACCATTCAGTCCAGGGTGCTCTTCAAATCTGTCTTATCGGCTTGGGACAGATGTCCTCTGGCCTTGGATCAGTCCTTTGCGATGTCTCCCTTGGTCTGGCAGTCTCTTCAGTGGTGGCTGGAACTGAGAAGTCTTCTGAGGGGCAGATCCTTTCTGGCTCCTTGTTGGGAGACGGTCACCACGGATGCCAGCCTGTCGGGCTGGAGGGGGGTTTCTGGAAGACCTGGGTTTTCAGCTTAGTACTCTAAAAGGGCAGGTCCCCGCCCTGGCGGTTTTCTTTCAAGGGTCTTTTGCTCTTCATCCTTTGGTTAAGACTTTTTTCCAGGGGGGTCACTCATGTGCGGCCCCCTCGCAAGACCTTGTTGACTGTTTGGGTCTTGAATTTGGTTTTGTCCAGGGGCCTCCTTTTGAGCCGGTGCAGGATGTGGCACTTTCTATTTTCACACAAAAGGTTGACTTTTTGGTGGCTATTACCTCTGTTCGATGTGTTTCTGAGTTGGCGGCTCTGTCTATTCAGGCCCCTTACTTTGAAAGACACCAGGACAAGGTGGTCTTCCGCTTTAAGCCAGACTTCCTACCTAAGGTGGTTTCTGCCTTACATGTCAATCAGGATGTGGTTTTCCCTTCCTTGTGTCTTAAGCCTAGCAATGACACGGGAGGGCCCTGCACTCTTTGGATGTTGTGCGTTGTGTGAAGTACTATTTGGTGGCTACTTCTCTTTTCTGTAGGACGGACGTCTTGTTTGTGGTGCCCTCTGGGCCCAAGAAGGGTTTGGCACCCATCAAGTCTACCAAATGGATACGTCAGGCCATTGTTGGGGCCTATACTGGCAAGGGGAGGGATCCCCCTTTCCAGATCACTGCTCATTCTACTTGTGCTGTTGGGTTTTCCTGGCCTTTTCAGCACCAGGCCTCTGTTGAACAAGTTTGTAAGGCTGCTACTTGGTCTTCTGTTCATACTTTTTCCAAGTTTTATAAGGTTGATGTGCGGGCCTCAGCGGATACTGTTTTTGGCCGCAAAGTTCTGCAAGCTGCAGTGGTTTAATTTGTGCACTATTGCCTGTTGGGATCCCCACCCTTTTTGGACACTGCTATTGGATGTCCCACGTGTAATTAATCTTCCGAAGCAGGGTGTGAGACATACTTGGAATAATACCATTTTGTGAATACTCACCTGTAAAATGGGTATTATAAGTATGTCTCACACCCTGCTTCGTCCCACCCTGAGTTTTATCTTGGATCCTCTTTATGGTGAAACTTTTTTCTCTTAGATTTATTGGCTCTTCCTGGTCCCCTTACTGCTTTCTTATATTGGGGAATGTGTGGGAGGTCCCAGGTATTTATGGACTGGGAGGGGCTTCTTTTTTTCTAGTCATCTCTGCAGAAGTTCGCCCTCTACTGGCTATAACCCACGTGTAATTAATCTTCCGAAGCAGGGTGTGAGACATACTTATAATACCCATTTTACAGGTGAGTAATCAAAAAATTTTATTTTTCTTGTAATGAAAGGAACAGGAAATCAGGGGTGGCAGATACTCAAACCTGTTACCCCTGGATTTTATTCCCACCAGGAGAAAAAAAAACACAAGCTTGGTGGAAGTTTTATTCAGTTTGTGTGTAATTGTCTCCTCCTCTCAATAGCCAACGTGTTTATATAGATTTTTAATATTACACACAATTTTTTGATATACCTCCTTTAAGCCAGTTTTTGTGCTTCCTAGGCCTCAATTCAGGTTGCCCCACAAGGGTGGATCTTAGTTGACTTTAGGCATACAGCCTATATTTATTGTACAGATTCTGTACCTAATGATTGTAGGATGTCACACATATGTATATGCACTACAATTACATATTTCCCCCCTTTATTGTCACAGTTTGGCAAATAAACAGGACCAAGAAGGCGCTATGGCAGAAGCTGACATCATCGAGTATCTCTCGTTGGAGAAAATGGTCAATGAACACAAGTGTCTGTGTCAGATTGTGAGTAAACCTCCATCTTCTAATTACTCAACTGCTTGTATAGAGATCACTCTGATGATGGACTGATTGGAAGAGCAACCCTGTGGCGAATTATGGTGCCGACCAAACTTCAGGCTTGTATTTCACCCCATCCCATCTCCCCCATGCTTAGTACTTAACAACATATGGATTTTACTGTAGAATGTTACATTATTATTTTTAATTTGATCTGCTGAAGATCATCATTGTGTCTCTGTTCAGGAGCCTTGTTCAGCAGCACTCGGCTACGGAAAGAAAATCGATACACACATCAGAAAAGGGCTGAACTGGTTAATGGAAGTGATAGCAAAAGATTTTGAAGCCTTACAAGAGCGAATTCAGAGGGAGACGGCTGAGCAAAGAGCCCAGGAGGAACAAGAGAAACAGAAGATCGCCGAGAGGGTGAAAAGGCTACGAGCGGAACGGTAATGACATGTAAAGCAAAGAGATTATTGGGATAAATTGGTTTCAGTTTTTTTGTTCAACCTCGAATCCAAACAAGTTGGGACACAGTAAAGGGTGAAGAAAAAAATTCAATGATTTGGAAATCTCATATACCTGTATATTCTAAGTATGTCACACACCCCGCTTCAGATAGTCATTACACTTGGGTTATACTGACCTGTAGATGGCGACCTTGCAGAGATGTCAATAAAAAAAGGAAGGCCTTTGCTCCCAGTTTGGGATTTGAATTTGGTTCTTTCTGCTTTGCAGGGTCCTCCTTTTGAACCCTTGCAGGATATTGCACTTTCTACGCTTACTCCGAAGGTTGCGTTTCTGGTTGCTATCACTTCCGTTAGGCGTGTATCGGAGTTGGCGGCTTTGTCCATTAAGGCCCCTTACTTTGAGAGGCATCAGGACAAGGTTGTTTTCCGCCTCAAGCCAGATTTCCTTCCTAAGGTGGTCTCTGCCTTTCATCTTAATCAGGGCATTGTTCTACCCTCCTTGTGTCCTAAGCCCAGCAAAGGAGAGGGTTTTGCATTCTTTGGATGTGGTTCGCTGTGGGAGGGCCTTCTTTTTTTATTGACATCTCTGCAAGATCGCCATCTACAGGTCAGTATAACCCAAGTGTAGTGACTATCTGAAGCGGGGTGTGTGACATACTTATAATAATAATTTTACAGGTGAGTATTCACAAAATGATATTTTTGCACCCTAAAAGATGCACCTGCCCATAGGACGCACCTAGGATTTGGAAGAGGAAAATAACAAAATAAATATCCTGTACCAAATGTTGTGCTAAAACACCACCCCCCCCCCCAAGAACCAAATAATAGCCAAGGCACAGAATCCCACCATTACAGGCAGTGTGGCAGTATCCCCCCCTCCCATTCCCATCGGCGGTGTGGCATTGCCCCCCTCCCATTCCCATCGGCGGTGTGGCATTGCCCCCCTCCCATTCCCATAGGCAGTGTGGCATAGCCCCCCTCCCATTCCCATAGGCAGTGTGGCATAGCCCCATTCCCATAGGCAATGTGGCATAGCCCCCCTCCCATTCCCATAGACAGTGTGGCATTGCCCCCCCTCCCATTCCCATAGGCAGTGTGGCATTGCCCCCCCTCCCATTCCCATAGGCAGTGTGGCATTGCCCCCCCCTCCCATTCCCATAGGCAGTGTGGCATTGCCCCCCCCCCTCCCATCCCCATAGGCAGTGTGGCATTGCCCCCTCCCATCCCCATAGGCAGTGTGGCATTGCCCCCCTCCCATCCCCATAGGCAGTGTGGCATTGCCCCCCTCCCATCCCCATAGGCAGTGTGGCATTGCCCCCCTCCCATTCCCATAGGCAGTGTGGCATTGCCCCCCTCCCATTCCCATAGGCAGTGTGGCATTGCCCCCCCCTCCCATTCCCATAGGCAGTATGGCATTGCCCCCCCCCCTCCCATTCCCATAGGCAGTGTGGCATTGCCCCCCCTCCCATTCCCATAGGCAGTGTGGCATTGCCCCCCCTCTCATTCCCATAGGCAGTGTGGCATTGCCCCCCCTCTCATTCCCATAGGCAGTGTGGCATTGCCCCCCCTCTCATTCCCATAGGCAGTGTGGCATTGTCCCCCCTCTCCTTCCCATAGGCAGTGTGACATTGCCCCCCCTCCCATTCCCATAGGCAGTGTGACATTGCCCCCCCTCCCATTCCCATAGGCAGTGTGGCATTGCCCCCCCTCCCATTCCCATAGGCAGTGTGGCATTGCCCCCCCCCCCCTCCCATTACCCATATAGGTAGTGTGGCATTCCCCACTCCAATTCCCCCACACACACAGACACCCGGCTCTGCACAGTGGTGGGCGTGGCCGATGCTCAAGCATACCACACCTACCCACGGTATGAATATACACTTGTAATAGAGGCCGCCAGACCAGTCCCAAATGGAGTACCTGAAAACACCAAGCCGCGCTACCAATTATAATATAAAATGACCCTTTATTCACAATAGGTATACAAAAATTAATAATCTGTGCACATACAAAACAAACATTTAAAATCAATTAAAAAACAAGCTAAATCACCGGACATGATGATAATCAGCTCTCAAACAAACTAATGTAATATAATTATTCCTCTCCTGTAATTAGTCCACATAAGAAAATAAGACTGTGCAAAATATTCAAATCCACATATATCTCCCTAATAAATGCATAAAGAATCAAGTACAACCCACAATAAAGTGCTTAGTGCATGAAAAATGGATGAATAGATCAAAAAATTCTATGTGCAAAAATCAAATGAATATACAGTGCTTCATTAATCCATTACCCTCAATAGACTGTAAATAGCATATCGGATACTGTGCAAAAACGATTGCCAAGCTATAAATGTAAAGATGAAGATAGGAGAGGACTAGTAATATGAAAAAAGTATCACCAAATAACTGGAGCTCAGGTCCGGTGCCAGTATGGGCTGGCAGCATCGACGCGTTGCGTGGTTTCCCCTAGCAACCACTTAGTCAGGGTGTCCTCCAGCTGATTCCCCCGCTCTGCCTTTTATGCTGTGCAGACATTCTTCACTTGTCCGTGAGTGCGAGGGCACGTCACCACTACTTCTATAGGATGCCCCGGGGGCAGGATGTCTCACTCTGTGAAACTCCTGGGGTCATTGGTAAATTCACCTTTACCGGCAGCTACTGCAATGCTGTGATCGCCAGCTGCCGCACCCTAGTCAGACAGGCTGGCCGCGGGAACTGCACGCTCGAGAAGCAAGTCGGGGATGCAACCAGCCGGCTAATCTACATCATCAGGCAATCTTGAGATCAACCGAACCAAGAACAGTCGGATGATGGGGGGGTTATATGCGAGGGAGAACTCCAACAATCCTGATGCCCCCCCCCCCCAAGCCTGTCTCGATGCAGCTGGACCCACACCCGTTAGTGAGGAAATGGTTGTGGGTCTGCTTCAAGGGCTTGTAGATCATGAGCACTCCATAATGACCATTGGCATTGTCCTTTGTATACATAGGGGTTGATTCAGAGCCAGGTGAGATTACTCACTCCTTTTTTAGTAGAGAAAACTGCTATTGGCTTTCATTGTCTACTGGGTGTAAATTTTCACCTGGCTGTGAATTAGCCCCAAGGTAGACAATGAAAGTGAATGGCAATTTTCTCTCCTAAACCAGGAGTGAGAATTCTCACCTGGCTCTGAATCTACTCCATAGACTTCTAATTCTTTTTGCTGCAGCGCACACGCTTGCTTCGTTCAGTTTCTTGGCCCCAGTGCGGCAATGAAAAGCTGAATGGAGCAGAGTGTGCTGATTGGCTGCCTGCACCATGGGAACGCTGACCCGTGGGAATCAACGCAGCAGGGCATCCCAAGTCCCGATGCCCCTGTTTGATTGGACCAAAACCCAGGTAAATCTGTGTTTTGGTCCACTTTAAGTAAAATAATTTTTGATTTCTAGGGAAGAGAGAGAGCGGGAAGAAGCAGAGAGAGAAGGACGCCAGATAGTTGATGAAGACGCATCTGTCCCTGTAGTCAATCCGTTCCAGCCCATATCTGCTGTTATCAAGGAGGTAATTCCATCCAGTACCTACATATTAAATTGTGATTAAGACATTTTAATGTATTGGTTTACAATGTATCATAATGCAACCACCGCTCAGCTGTTTACGCAGCAGCAACGTAACAAATTTATCTGCTGAGAGCCAGATGAATGTCTGTGATGAAAAATACAATTCTGTGAAATACTCACCTGTAGAATTGGTATTATACGTATACAGTACGTCCTGCTCCAGATATAATACTTACACTTGGGTTATCCTCCGCCAGATGGCGCTGTGCACTGCAGACATGCAAAAAAACAGGCTCCTCACGGCCCTTCATATACCCGGGGACCTCCCAAAAATCCCCAACATTGAAAAGCAGTGAACCAGAAGCCGGGAGAATTTAACCACCAGAAACAACTGGTAATGATAACAATGGTAACAATCACCATACAGGGGATCCAGAATAATGCAAAAACCAGGGTGGGGTGGAGCAGGACGTACTGTATACGTATAATACCAATTCTACAGGTGAGTATTTCACAGAATTGTATTATTCTAAGTATACAGTACGTCCTGCTATCCAGATATAATACTTACACTTGGGACATCCAATAGCAGTGTCCATAAAGTAGGGTGGGATCCCCATCAAAAAAGGCAACAGCAGACAGTGAAAGCACTGTCACCTGCAACCTTGCTACCAACAGCGACATGAGCAAAGGCTCTAAGTGTCAACATCATTAAATCCTTTGAAAAGGTACGAACAAAAAAACAAGTAGCGGTCTAGCAAACTTGTTCAACAAAACCTGGTGCTGAAAGGCCCAAAGATAAGTAGAATCAGAAATAAAGTGAGAAAAAACTATTCCCCATAAAGGAATAGGCCTGAGTAACAGCCTGACAAGATTAAACGCTAACAGTAGTCCAGGAAGAAGCCAAACCTTCCCTAGGACCAGAAGGGACAACCATCCAAGTAAAGGCTAGGCCAAGGGCCGCTTAACCCCTGGAAGCAGACAAGATCCGGCACATACAGAGATAGGTGCCCACAAACCCCAAGGGGCATCAGTCCCCCTAAGGGACAAAAGACAATCCAGGAAAAAATTCCAGCACCTGTTGAGGGAATGTAGATCCCCTTGCCTCAGCGTTACTAGGAATAAAGCACAGAAGAAAGACAATGTCTTAAATACATGAGCCTAAGACACCACCATAGCCAGAAGGTCCGGCGTAAAGCAGAGCACCACCTTATCCTGGTGCATATCAAGGAACGAGGACTAGCTAAACAGAGTCGCCCGCTCAGACACACGTCTGACTGAAGTAACAGTCCCAGAAGGACAACTTTGAAGGTAAAAGACAGCCAAACAGCATCCTGAATCGGTCCAAAAGGAACATCCCGCAAGGCAAACAGAATAAAAATTCAAATCCCAACAGGGACCATGGAATTAAGTGGGGAACGCAGTGAGCAACCCCCGAAAGAATGCTTAGCCAAGGAAAATAAGCAAAAGACTTCTACAGGAAGGCGGACAGGGCAGAACCTGACCCTTCACAGTACTGAGTTGGAGAGCCAACTCCAAGCCATACTGTAATAACTCTAGAGCCCTGGGAACAGAGAACGCCCAACAGGGAAGAGACCTAGACTCACACCAATCCATATGGGTACGCCATACCTCATAAGAGATGGAAGAAGAAGAAGAAGCTTGCTCTTAGACTTCCAATAGTCACGAACACAGAGAAGAGAAGCCTGTCTCCATAAAGACGGAAGAATCCGCAGTCAGGCCGGCCAGGCCAGAGACTGTAGATTGGGGTGACGTAAAGGAGGCCCTGAGCGAACAGGGCGGCACCCCTAGCAGAACGTACAGATCTACCACCCTCGGTATCACGTCTGCGAATCCACACTCCACTAGGCCACCCAGGGGCCACCAGTATCAATGGTCCCCCTACCAGATCAAATCTGCGCAGAACCCCGCCTAGCAGGGGGAACGGAGATAAGACATACAGACCAGAATGTCCTGTCATAACATTACTAAAGCATCATGACCATGGCCAGAGGATCCAGGGGCAGGGAAACGAGGGGCGAGAGCTTGAAATAGTGACGGGGCACCAAACAGATCCACACTGGTTGAACCTCATAGTGACACAAGGATTAGCACATCCTGTCGCAGAGGGACCTCCACCGGAGCGAATACTACTGATATGCAGGAAACATTATCCTCCACCCAGATCAGGAACATATACCTTCCTGGGGGACCATCCTGCTCCAAATCCCACACAGATGATTAAGGTAGGCCACAGTCGTCAGACAGACAGAGCGCCGCCAAACAGGCAGGCCGTGAAGAGGAGAAGTCAAGCGAGATAGTGCCAACCTGAAAACTCACTGTTTCAATATAGATAGGTGCATGGACCTCCTAAAGGCCCCACCTCCCCCGGACCCGCATGGGGTTACAGAAGAAAACCTCCCCATCAACCTGATTTGGTTGGCATCCATGGTGACAGTCTCTAGGACTGGCATCCATGGTGACAGTCTCTAGGGCAAGAAGGGAACTGCCCCCAGACAGGTTCCTAGAGTACATCCACTCCAAGAGGGACTCCTAACCAGGGGGGGAAAGGCACACATGACCCTGCTCCAGGGATGCTGGGTCCCTGTCCAGTATTAACAATAGAAGTTGCAGAAGGGCCCCAGGTAGAAGAGTATAAGGGACTTATTCTAAGCAAGTCACTGGCAATCCTGATTGCAGGGCCAGTACTTGCTCAGCACACGGTGCGCAGACCCGTGCCCTGTCAGCATCAGCGTGGGGATAGCCACACGTTATACACAGCCGGTCTTGTCCCAGAGGGACCCCGGTCACATAATTCTGAGATGCATCCATATGGTGATTATCAATGCAATATGTGTCAGTAGGGATTTATGCAATAGGCAACCCTGGATGTCCCAAAGACCCGCTAGGAATGTGGGAGAATTTTTTGTAAGCCCGCTACAATTTGTTAGGCCGGGAGAAGCCACCGGAGTCTTTGACGTCTGAAAGACAGAAGGGGAATTAGAGGTGTCGGGGCCATGCGCAGCAGAAAAAATACTAATGATGAATTCACCCGCGAGGGCACTTACAGACCTGGGGAGGAGAAGGACCGCCAACACGCGCGTGCGAAGATCAACAAAATGGCGCATACGGAACCTCGAAGGGCGGGCCCAATCTGGGCGTGACGCGGAGCGCGCCACGCCAGGTCCCCGCCTCCCCCAAAGAGCGCGAAGCTCTGAAGCAGCCGTCCAGGCTTGACAAGCCAAGCATAGGATATGCTAGTAAAAGCATCTGCTAATGGATACTCGTAGTCTGACGACGTCGCCACCAAGCACAGTAAATTTTTATTAAAAAATGAGAAGGCAAAGACGCCGGCGGCCAAAATAGAAAGAGCAAGCTGCGCGGCTCTGACACCCAGTTGCCAGTCAAGGGCCAAACTACGGCCATAAGCGTGACAATTCAGTACACTGAGACCGGGGAGTACACTGGGGATTTGTGGGAGGTCCCCGGGTATATGAAGGGCCGGGAGGAGCCTGTTTTTTGCATGTCTGCAGTGCACAGCGCCATCTGGTGGAGGATAACCCAAGTGTAAGTATTATATCTGGAGCAGGACATACTGTATACTTAGAATATATATTCAGCCCCTTGCAAGAATAGCAGGCATAATATACTTGTCCTTTTAAAGGGTAATTCCATTTTCAATGGCATTTTTAGGTTTCCATCATTGTGTGCCAATATGATGTGCTCAAGGCGCTGAACTTATTGGTAATTTTTTTTCTATTCTTTTGAAACTCCTTGTTATAAAAAAAAAACTGTTACCTTAGGAGGATTCTGGCATTTGAACTCAGAAAGTATACTAAGAGCTTTTCTAAAGGGTCAGAAAGCCATTTCTACTTTACCAAGAAAGTGCCACAGGGATGTAAACTGCATACTGTAAACATGGAAACTGCATACTGATAAGTAAATCACAGATATGGGGGCACAATCCCAAGGCCCCTTTCACATTGTGCACTTCCATCTCATTTGTGTGCTGCGCGGTGGATTCGACGCAGTGCAGGGGTTACCTGACATGCCATCCTGCACTATGCCACTGTGGGACAATGGCGCGGCACCTGAAGCTGGAGACAACGGCAAGGGGATGAAGCGGATGTGACAGTAGGTGGCGGGCCAGCAGGGGACAGCAGTGATGGATGAGGCGGCAGCAGGTGGAGGGACTGATGGAGGATGAGCAGCAGACAGGGGAACCATCGACTGAGTATGGGGCAGCAGGTGGCCTGACCAGCAGCTGCCCTTTGCCGGGGACAAGTCGCAGGTGCCAGCGGAGTACAAGGTGGGGGCGGCAGGGGACCAGCAGCAAAGGATCAGAGGTGATGGTGAGAATGGCTCTTCACCACAGGTAAAGCGCAATATATGCACTTTACCTGTGGTCCCCAAAGACCTGTATAGGGGTGCATTGCATTTTCAAACCGCACCAAACTGATATTTTCCCTGTTTTTCTTACATTCCAGAAAAGGAAAACAAAAGGCCAGAACATGAAAAACGGGATAAAAAGGGAGTTTTCTTTTTAAGGAGGGCTTGGAGTGATAGGTCTTACTGAAAACTTGCCTGTTGTCTAGCTGTCATACTGGTGCTTCAGCTGCTGTACTTCATTGTGTGGCCCCCAGGAATGGTTTTCATTATCTCAGTTTTTCTATTATTATCTTCAATAGAATGAAGCAAAAATCAGGAAAGAAAAGGAGCAAAAAATGCAAAATGGACAAACCAGAGTTGACATTGCCCTGGAGGCAAAGACAGATGGTGAAGCAAAAGAACTGAGCAGTGAAAGTGGTGAGAGCAGCCCAACACCACAAGGTGGACAACTATTGGAGGCCTACAAAGATGCTCTGAGCCAAAAGCTAGAGCAGGAAGAGAAGATGGAAAAAGGTACTGTCCTGGGAGCTGTTTTTTGTATTTAAAGTGGACCAACACCCAGAGGTGACCTTACCTTATCGGCGGCGCCCCTCTAGACGTGCGCACGCCTGCGCCGGCCGTTTGTGAATGGCCGGCGCGCGCCCTGTAAGAGTGACGTGCGGGAGGCGGCGGCGGACGCGCTGTCTTGTCCGTTGCTGTCACCCGCTTGTCCGTCGGCGGGGATTGGACGGCGCGGTCACGTGGGAGCGTGGTGAGGTGAGTTTTTGGGGCTTTCTGGGGGGTTTCACACAGCGGGGTGCTCCCCCGAAGTGAAGTGGACCAAAACCCAGGATAGTCAAAATCCTGGGTGTTGGTCCACTTTAAGGGTTTTTTTACTGCAAAAAAAAAAGAGAGGGGCACCTGTGTCTTGAACCAGGGAGGAAGGGGAAACAAGATCTCATTCCCCTGTCTGCCCCTTCACACACGTTGAGCTATCACAACTCTAGGTTTCTCCCCTGTGTGCAGCCCGCCCCTCTCTCTGAATGCATTCATGCAGCATTTACTCACAATGGCGGCGTCCAGTTGTCTTGCTTCAAAAACATATAAAAAAATATCATAGCTTCACACCAGTACTGCCATCATTGTCCCAGTTGTCGGCTGTCCTCGTTCTCTGATGCTTCCTTTGCGCCTCTTTGACATGTACTAAGGAGGCATCAGAGAGCTAGGACAGCAGTGCCGGGCGCCGCTACAGTGAGTAAGCGCACTCCATTACATCCTCCCGGCCTGTGTCAGGTGCACCTTGCTCCTCCTGGCTGGTGCTGGAGAGCAATATCGCTTGAAATGTGAAATATGCATGAAGTATGACTTAAAGCGGACCAACAGTCAAAAAACGGTGCTCATATGCATCCCTCCCCAGGGCACTTTAGATTGCTGCACATAAAAACTCTTTCACCTTTTTCCAAATTCTGCTGTGGTAAATTTTCAAAACAAGATGGCGGCTCATGCATTTGCAGGCCACCTGCAAACAGAAAGTGCTGCTGGGCCTTTCTGTTTCTGTACATTGTCTGTTATGTCAGTTGAATCCAGGCAGCAACATGGCTGAGATGCTTAGAGAGGAGGCTCTAAAATGGCCGCTACCTTTTACAGCTGTGCCAGGCTGTTGGTCTGGTTTAAAGCAAATTCACTACTCAGCTTGTGTTCTTGATGCATACTGAAAATAAAAATGTCTATACAACCAAAGTCTCTACTCTTCATAGCGTGCCACTCCAAATCAACCATGAATATTAATCACAAACATTTGATTTAATGGTACAAGCAAAATAATCAAAATGTGTTAATTGTTGCAATACATCCTATACATGCATGAGACACCTTAAAAACATTCTGCTGGCAGGAACATAGCTGCAGGCATAGCAAAGGCTATACTCACCATTTATCCCCCGCAGGTGTTTGCTGCCTGATCCAGTCCCACACTACCGCCATCTTTAAGTCACTTGTGTGCATTCAACACCTGAAGGACCGCCCTGTGCTATTCGTCACAGGAACTATGGCATCCTGCCTTCATCCACTGCAATGGAAGGGGCGTTCCATAGGTACTGTTAAAAATGGCGTGGGTGGTCCATCAGAAAAGGGGTTAATGTGAATTACCATAATTCCTATCAGTGGTATTAATAAGCCTGGGTTAGTAGAAAAGTAATGCGGTACCTCCGGTTGATTCCTAAGCTTGGATCGCACAAGAGAATTTTAGTGGGTGAATGCCCGTTGATGTTAGTGGCTGGGTGCTGACCAGTCCCAGGCATGTTTACTGTAGGAATGGGTAGATCTGACGTGTTGCGGTCGGTGCACTGACGCTACTTGGGTGCGCCGAACAGTGACATCACTGAAGAGATGGGAGAGGGAGCAATGGACTGGTATAATGGGGCAGGAGTGAGGGCGAGGGGGGGGGGGGGCGTGCATGCTGGAGCAGTGTCAGTGGGAGAAGAAAGTGAGGAGCCGTGGTGGCCAAAAGGGAGGAGAAAGGGGCAATTGGTGTGTTTATGTTGTGATATATGTGCCCAAACTGACCCGGTATGTGGATGCTTACACATAAATCTGAAGTGTAGAATACATAGTAAGCTGTCTAGACCTAATGGGGGGACTGACGCTGACTCTTGGTGGTGTTTGGCTAGGTGGTAGCAAAGGAAGAGCCAGTGTATGTATTCCAAGTATACAGCACGTCCTGCTCCAGAAGATTCCTTACACATGGGTTATACCTCCACAAGATGGCGCTGGACTGCAGAAAACAGCTTGTGGCTCCTCCCGGCCCTATATAAGTCGGGGACCTCTCACAAATTCCCCAGTTTTTTATCTGCAGTCTGCGCTGAGAAGATAGAAGATAGCTCTCTTGTGGCGCAGGTGAGCGAGGCTTATATGCCTGCGGCCCTGCAGGACTATTCCCACCCGTTCCCTACCATATACTGCCTCCCAGCCTCGGCTGACAGGGTTCGGGTTAGTAGCACCAGTTAGAGGTGCTGAGGAGCTAGGCTCCTACCGCAGTCCCTGCTTTGACAGGGTAGGCGGATGGTGAGCTTTTGGGATGCCCCCACTGCTCTTGGGCGTTGCCAGGTAATCCTGTGCAGTTACCCTTACCATAGGTGTCCCTTCCCCCTCATTTCTCCCATTGTCCCCTGGGCGTTATATCCCCTGGGAATCCTTATGTAAATGGGGGGGGGGGGGTCCGGGAGCTCCCGGGGTGGGGGGGTGTTCCGTGTTATATTTTCACTTGTTCTATGTATTTTATACTGTAAAACACCGCCGCCGTGCGCTTGTACAGCGCTCCGCGGACGGCAGCATCATTCTCCTCAGAGCTGCCGGGCCGCGATTGCGGGCTATGTGGATGATGTATTTCTGTCTATTATGTCTTTCAGGCGGGTTCAAACTTCGGCACTGTGGTTTCTCCCGGCCTTCTCCCCTCATTACTCCCACTTCCCTAGCGGGTTATTGAGGCATCCCGGGTAGCTGCTATTAGCGTTAACCCTTACTGGCCTGTTGTGCCACGATAATCACCATATGGAGGCTTCTGGGGATGATGTGCTAGGGGTTCATAGTCGGGACAAGCCCGGCTATGTGTTGCGTGTGGGGTATCCCCTATAAGTGATGTCAGGGTGTGTGTACCCTGCGCCCAGCAGGTGCTTGCGCTGCAGTCTGGGTCGCCTGTTGCTGGGCCCAGTGCTGCGCCTCTGGCTTCACCTACCCCCCCACGCTTACATCTGACCCCCAGTGGGGGGCACGCCTGTGGGGAGTCTCAACCTGATTTGGCTGCACGGGTGGCCAGCATTGAAAAGCATATTGCTGTATCTGCCCCACGTAAGGCTTCTGCTAAGAAGCGGCATGTATCACCCACGGGTTTCCTGTTGAGGCTGAGGAATTTTTTGACATTACTGGTTATTCCCCCCTGGAGGAGGGGGAGTTATTCTCTGATTCAGAGGCATCTGAGGAACAGCCTAGGCTTTATGGTGTTATCGGGTCTCCCTTTGGAGAAGACCCATGGTCCTCAGATGACACTGACAGGCTTTTGGCTCATATTTTTGAAGTGCTCTGTATCTCCCCTCCTGCCGTGGCTCCGCAGCAGCAGGGTGAGCTTTTTCATACGGTCAAACCACGTTTGGAGTATCCTGAGCAGACTCACTTTAATAATCTGGTGCTCAAAGAATGGGAACGGCCTAGCAAGCTCCCTGGGGTGGCCAAGGTAAGATAAGGGATAAGAGGTATCCCTTTCCTGCTGAGGTGATTAAGTGTTGGTCATGTCCTCCTGAGGTGAACGCGCCCGTTCTGGGGCTGTCCAATACATCTGTCATGCATTCCCTTGACACTAATACCCTGAGGGATGGTGAGGACCAGCGCATGGACCAGCTGGCTTGCCATGGTTTTGCCTGTGTGGGAACCGCGCTACACCTGGTTTGTGCCTCTGCCATTACAGCTATTGTTATTAAAGGACTGCTTAAGAGCCTTTTAGATGGGGCCTCTGATGATGCGGGAGGAGAAGAGTATAGATCTCTCCTGCTTTGCTATGAATTTGTTGCATATGTTTTATCTGCCATGGATGATGCCATTAGAATGTGTGGAAGGACATCTGCCCTGTTGGTGGCTATACGCCGCTCTGTTTGGCTGCGTCAGTGGGTAGCTGATAATGCTGAAGGCTCTCACTGGTTTTCCCTTTAAGGGGCTGCGCCTCTTTGGTGAACGCTTGGACTTGTTTGCCAGGTGCGACAGGTTACCTCAACGTAGGAGGCCGTCCCGGTCCTTTCGTGGGACAGGTTTCTTTTTCCCTTCCTTTCGTGGTTGCAGAATTAGTCGTGGAGTCTCCCTTGCTGGGGCTCGCGGAGACTATTGGGGTAGGGGCAGTGGACGTGGCCGCTCCGGCCCCTCCTGGGGTCCCAAGCCAAAGTCCTCCCCCAAGCCCCCTCAGGCATGAAGGGGCGCCCTCACCCATCCGGGTGGGGGGACGGCTTTGGCTCTATGCTCACGTCTGGAGGCTTCATGTTTCAGACCGGTGGATTCAGGAGGTAGTATCCTCCGGTTACAAGACAGAGTTTGCAGCCTGGCCACCCCCAAGATTTGTCAAATCCCGAATGGCTCAAAACCCCTTGTCAGCACAGGGTCTGTGCATTGCTGTACAAAACCTTGTGGAGTTGGAAGTCATCTGCCCGGTGCCTTTAAGGGAAAGGGGCAGAGGCTTCTATTCCAATCTTTTCACTGTCCCCAAAAAGGACAGGTCCCTTAGGCCCATCCTGGATTTAAAGCGTTTCAACAAGTTTGTCAGATTCAAGCATTTTCGCATGGAAACCCTGCGCTCTGCGGTCAATTCTCTGCGTCCGGGCGACTTCATGACCTCTGTAGAAATCAAGGATGTTTACCTTCATGTACCAATCTTTCCAGGTCATCAGAGATTCCTCAGGTTCGCTCTGGAAGATCAGCACTACCAGTTTGTGGCCTTGCCTTTCGGTCTCACCTCGGCTCCCAGGGTATTCACCAAGGTGCTGGCGGGAGTAATGGCTCTACTGAGATCTCGGGACATTCGCATCCTTCCTTACTTGGACGACATTCTCATCATGTCTCAGTCCTTCCAGCAGGCAGAGCTGGATACCCAGATGGTGGTGTCCACACTGGAGTCCTTCAGCTGGATGATCAACCACCCCAAATCTGCCCTGTCCCCGTCCTTGGTGAGGTCCTTCCTGGGCATGACTCTGGATACATCTCAGGTCAAGATTCTTCTCCCTCAGCAGAAGGTGGAGAGTTTTCAAGCTCAAGCAAGGTTTCTTCTGTCTTGCCCCCATCCCTCCATCCAGCATGGGATGTAGCTGGTGGGTCTGATGGTGTCTTGCTTCGAGGCGGTTCCATTTGCTCAGTTTCACATGAGACCTCTTCGACTTCACCTCTTGTCAGCATGGGATCGGGATCCTGTGTCCCTGGATCAGGTGTTTGTTCAGTCCCCTCTGGCCAGGCGGTCTCTTTCGTGGTGGCTGGACTCAAGGAACCTGTTAATGGGCAGATCCTTTCTGGGCCCTTGCTGGGAGACAGTCACCACGGATGCCAATCTGACAGGTTGGGGGGGCTTCTGGAAGTCCCTGAAGTTCCAGGGTTAGTGGGGCCCTCAGGAGGCCCATACCCCTATCAACATTCTGGAACTGAGGGCGATCAGGTTGGTTCTCGCCCAACTGACTCCACACCTTCAGGGTCAGGCTGTTCAGGTCCGCTCGGACAACCAGACGGCGGTTGCCTACATCAATCATCAGGGAGGGACCGGGAGCAAGAGGGCCCTCAAGGAAGTGTGTCTGATACTGTCTTGGGCGCAGGAGAACGTCCCCTGCATCTCGGCAGTGTACATTCCGGGAGTGGAGAATCTGGAGGCAGACTCCCTCAGCAGGAGGACTTCTCGCCTGGGAGAATGGTCCCTCAGCAGCAGGGTGTTTCGCTCCCTGTGCCACCGTTGGGGTCAGCCGGATGTGGATCTGTTTGCGTCCCGAAACAAACACAAACTTCCAACCTTTGTCTCTCTGTCCCAGGACCCTCTGCCTCGGCAGAGCCTTCAGCTCCTGTATGTGTTCCCTCCGTTTCCCCTGCTGGGCAGGGTGCTGCGCAAGATATCCCAGGAAGGGGTGCCAACCATCCTGGTGGCCCCTTGTTGGCCAAGAAGCGTGTGGTTCGCAGGCATCGTGCAGTTGGCAGTAGATCAATACGTCCTGCCCAAGGTTCCAGACCCTCTAACTCAGGGGCAGCTACGCCATCCCAATTTACAAATGCTGGCTTTAATGGCCTGGCTGCTGAAACCTCCATCTTGATGGAAAAGGGGCTACCTGCCTCTGTTGTTAGTACTATGATTCAGGCTAGGAAGAAGTCCTCGTCATCCATTTACTATAGGGTATGGCATGCTTACATTGCCTGGTGTGAGTCTAGGTCACTTCCCTGTCGGGTATTTTCTATCTCTAGGATTCTGGAATTCCTGCAACATGGTTTGGATCTGGGTCTTCAACTTAGTACCCTCAAAGGTCATGTTTCAGCCTTGGCTATTTTCTTCCAAAGATCCTTTGCCAACCATCGTCTGGTTAAGACCTTTTTTCAGGGGGTTACTCACGTGCGCCTGCCACGTAAGCCTATGTTACCAGTCTGGGATTTGAACTTGGTATTATCTGCCCTGCAGGGGTCTCCTTTTGAGCCCTTGCATGCGGCCCCTTTGTCCATTTTGACGATTAAGGTAGCTTTTTTGGTGGCTATCACTTCTGTTAGCCGTGTTTCTGAGTTGGCGGCGCTTTCCATCAAACCTCCTTACTTTGAGAGACACCAGGACAAGGTGGTGTTTCGTCTTAAGCCAGATTTTCTCCCCAAGGTTGTGTCTGCCTTTCATCTCAATCAGGACATTGTGTTGCCTTCTCTGTGTCCTAATCCTAGTAACTCTAAGGAAAGGGTCTTACATTCTCTGGATGTGGTCAGGAACTTGAAGTTCTATTTGGCTACTGAATCCTTCAGGAAGACTGATGCTCTTTTTGTTCTCCCTTCTGGGCCTAAGAAGGGTTTAGCTCCAGCTAAGTCCACTATCAGCAAGTGGATCCGTCAGGCTGTGATACAAGCCTATTCTGCTAAGGGAAAGGAACCTCCCTTCCGCCTTACTGCTCATTCTACTCGTGCTATTGGTGCCTCTTGGACTTTTCAGCACCAGGCTTCTGTTGAACAAGTTTGCAAGGCCGCTACTTGGTCTTCTGTTCATACTTTTTCCAAGTTTTACAAAGTTGATGTTAGGGCCTCAGCTGATGCTGCTTTTGCCCGCAAAGTTCTGCAGGCGGCAGTGGTTTAAACTGCCTGCTGTTACTTTTGGGGATCCCACCCTACCTTACGGACACTGCTATTGGATGTCCCATGTGTAAGGAATCTTCTGGAGCAGGACGTGCTGTATACTTGGAAAAATACCATTCTGTGAATACTCACCTGTAGAATTAGTATTCTAAGTATACAGCACGTCCTGCTCCATCCCACCCTTGTTATCATTATTCTTAGTTACCTCTGCATGGTGATTGTTCATTTGGGACTTTTGTTTTTATTGTTCTCCCAGCTTCTTGTGTTACTGCTTGTTAATAGTGGCGAATTTGTGGGAGGTCCCCGACTTATATAGGGCCGGGAGGAGCCACAAGCTGTTTTCTGCAGTCCAGCGCCATCTTGTGGATGTATAACCCATGTGTAAGGAAACTTCTGGAGCAAGACGTGCTGTATACTATATAATACCAATTCTACAGGTGAGTAATCACAGAATTGTATTTTTTGTTTGTTCTTATGGAAGCAGTTTTCATTATCTGCAATCTTTTGTCATTGGCAGCGTACACCAAGTCTATATGCCTAGAAGAGAGAAGTGAGCCATGTACACACAGAACACTGCTGCTGGGAATGTGTATGGTTAAGTGAGCTCCTTCACCTCAGCAGTGGCCATAGCAGCAGTTTTGTGTGTTCTGGCGCACAAAATATACACTTTTAAAAATTCCATAGAAAGTTGCCCTTTAAGGCCTGGGGATTGGTGGCTTTGAGGAGGGTAATCTATCACATTTCTGTAATAGGGCCTTGTCAACACCCCCACCCCATATGTAATGGTGTATTCTGGCTAGGACATAGTACTTAAAAGGGTTGAGCTGGTGTTGTGGCGGAATCAGGCATGTCTGGCCAGAGGACTGAGTAGATTTCTCTCAACAATGTAGTTGTTACATTCTAATATACGGGTTTTGAAACTTCCCAGGGTTTTCCTTCCCTACATAAAAGGCTGGGCAGTGACATTTGGCCAGGTATACTATATTTGTGGTATTGCAGTTGGTGAAATGCTTAGACCTGAAAGATGAGCCATTGGAAAGTATTGTTAGGGGAATCAAGGTAATCAGGCCACAATCGCACATTAGCCACATGGGTTCGCCCATTAGTCTGCAATGTTTTTTGGCATAGGGATCAAAGTGGCTAGGGACCAAATCATGGGGCTCTTCTATAGATTATTATAGGGAAGGCCTGTAAGTGTCTCTTTAATGTTTCGTCCTTAAAATGATTGGCAAGTCAAAAGTAAAAAAAAATAAAAAATCCGTAGCTTACCTTTTATTGAGCGACTGGGGCTCTGTGATTCCTCCTCTGTCTGTCTCATTGGTGAGGAAATCGCTTTCTCATTCAGCTTTCTATCCCCACCCCACTTATCTGGTCCATCAATCAACCTTCAGTGGACCAAAAATGGAAACACCCCCCACTCCCACCCCAGACGTCCTGATTTGCTGCCTCTCTCTGCAGCTATGAAACCTTGCTCTCCTCCTCCTCTATGGTCACACTATGTGCTGGCAGGCTGGAGACTCTCTTAGCCTGTGGCATCTCTCACCCCCTTTTTCTGGTGTCACTATGTGCTGACAGTAATAACTAGAGGCACAAAAATACGTATTTTTTTACTATGAAATATGTAAAGCACACAGTGTGCTTACATCACATCGCTGTTGTGACACCCACTGTTTCTCCTCATTTATTCCTAGTATGTCACACCCCCCACTTCCCGATATCCATAACACTTGGGAACCCGGCCTGTAGAGGGCGATCTTGCAGAGATGACATGGAAAAAAGGACCCCCTCCTGGTCCATAAGTACTGGGTTCCTCCCACTATTCCTCAGTCTTTTCGTCTCTGCAGTCGGCGAAGCATTCAGAAGATGACTCTCCTTCAACCTGCAGGTAGCCGGGCTTGCTCCTGGCTCTTTTTTCTCTATTTCTGTCTGAATTTTTTAAAACCTGTTTGGTTATATTGTATGCCTCCCAGCCCTGGCTGTATGGTTCAGGCAAAGGTAGATACATACCCTTTTGGTGTATACAGGAGTTTTTACTCCTCCATGAGACCCAGATTTGGGTAGGTGGCTTCCGGGAAAGGTAGATACATACACCTTTGGTGTATACAGGAGTTTTTACTCCTCCGTGAGACCCAGATTTGGGTAGGCGGCTTCCGGGTTGGTGTGTCCCGATGTGGGATGCCCTTTGTCCCTTTAAAATCCCCTTGTACCTGATGGGTGCATTTCTATCCTCTCCCCTTTAGTTCTCCTTTAACCCTGCTGGGGTAAGAAGGAGGGGGGAAAGGGGGGCGTTATCTAGGCTTATTTGTCACCATGCACACAAAAAAAAAAAAAAAAGATATATAAAATAGGTCTTTATTTCTTATGTATGTTTACTATACTATTTAATAGGAAATGTTTTATTTAGATTTTCCTATCTCTGTCTGTGTTTCTAGCTGTGTTCAGATTTGAATTTTCCCTCCATTTTTGGCCATGTGATCCTGGAAGTGGGCGGGGCTTGGCATGCTTTTATTCAGAGAGCACCTGGTATGTTTGACTTCCTGTTTCCTTACCTCATGAGGTGAGCTTATCGCATGGGCTGTGAGTACCCTTCAGCTTGGCTGAAGGGAGTTTTTTTCGCTCTTTTATTTATATTGTGTGCATTTGATGACTGTTTTGTTTTCTCTGTAGGTGGAAACTCCTTATTTAAAAAGGGGTTTCTCCTGGTCCTTATGAAAAAATAAATAAATAAATAAATATAAAGCCCTTAAGCCTTATTTGGGGGTCCATTTGTGCTTCAATCCTCCCACTTGGGACTATTTAAAGGGGCATCCCGGGTAGCAATTGTGTAAATCCCATATATACTTGGCGACTATAATCAATTATAGTATAATACTAAACACCATATGGAGGCATTCCAGCATAACGGGACATGCAATTCCCTCTGCACAGACTCGGCAATGTTTTGGATGTGGGGCATCCCTTGTTGGGCCCCTTGTGCACAATTAACTATTATGCAGCAAACTGAGGCCCAGGTTTCAGGGCCTGCGGCTAATGCCTCATCTCCTACTCTGCCATGTCTTGTCCGTAACCTCAATGATATTGTCATGGGTGGTGAGTCGCATGCTGATTTATGTGCCAGATTGGCTCATCTTGAAAGATTAATGTCTACTCTGTGCCTAAGAAGGCCTCAGCTAGAAGTAAGCACTTGACTCATGCCGCTCCGGCAGGTGAGTCAGACAATTGTGAATTGCTTGATTGTTCTGATCCTTCTCAGTTAGAAGAAGGAGAATTATATGAGGAATCAGATGTTTCTGTTGAACAGCAATTTGTTGGTTCCGAGATTGAGCAGGGTGAAGCAAGTGTTGTGGATACCCCAAAAGCTCTTGCTCAGTTATTTGAGGTTTTGATTATTGCTTCTCCTGAATTAGTCCCTCCTTTAAAAGGGGAATTCTTTGGAGCCTCTAAACCTCGTTAGAATTCCCAGATCAAAAGCATTTTTATGATATTATTCTTAAAGAATGGAAGAAGCCTGCACGGCTTCATTGCATTCCCTTGGGCTGGGACAAGAAATATCCCTTCCCAGCTGATACTGTTAAGCGTTGGTCATCACCACCTGTGCCCACCGCTCTGGGCATGTGTACACTCACTGCACGGATGGGTTAAATGCGGAGGACAAATTCCTATGTGTGCGCAAGCATACAATGGCCATCTATGCATTAATATTTAATAGAGACTGGATTTTTAATAGATACTCTGCTCATTGGTGGATGCCCCTGTGCTTAATTTATCCAATTCTTCTGTGTTGCATTCTCCTGACTCCACTACACTTAAAGATGGAGAGGATAAGCGTATTGATCAAATGGCGTACCACGCTTTTTACAGTGTGGGCTCGGCCTTGCTGCCTGTTGGTGCTTTGGCACTCATGACAGTGGCTATTAAGTCTGTTGTGAGAGACCTAACGAATTACTCAGGGTTTGATCCGGCCTATGATGAGTACGCCGCTCTTAAGCGATGTGAGATGTTTGCATCTTTTGTACTTTCTGCCTTAGATGATACTCTGCTCATGTGCAGCAGAACCTCTGCCTTGTTAGTCGCCATCCGGCGGTCAGTATGGTTGCGGCAGTGGGCAGCTGATATTGTAGCCAAGAAATCGCTTACAGCACTCCCTTTTGTGGGATTGCGCCTCTTTGGAGAAAAATTAGATTCTGTCACTAAAGGAGGTAAATTACCTCAGCGTAAGAAACAACGTCGTTCCTTTCGTGGAATGGCCTCTTTTAACCCTTTCAGCCCCTGGAGGGAATGCATGGAATAGAGTAAAGGGACGTGGAATCTGCCACTAAGCCTGCTCAACAATGAGGGGACGCCCTCACCCTTATGGGTGGGGGGACGGCTGCGGTTCTTCTTCCAGGTCTGGGTTCAGGAGGTATCAGACAATTGGGTTCTGGAAGTAGTCTCTTCCAGTTACAGACTGGAATTCGAGTCCTAGACCTAAGGAGACTCAATCAATTTATCAGTTTCAGAAAATTCCGCATGGAGTCTCTGCGATCAACGATCGATGCTGTCCGTCAGGGGGACTTCATGACATTCATAGACATCAAGGATGCTTATTTGCACATTCCTATTTTCCGGGTCACCAGAGATTTCTCAGGTTCCCGATAGAAGACCAGCATTATCAATTTGTGGCCCTGCCATTCGGCCTTACCTCGGCCCCAAGGGTCTTTACCAGGATGTTGGCAGGAGTGATGGCTATATTCGGGGTCCAGGGCATCCGCATTGTGCATTTTCTGGACGATCTTCTTATCGCGGCCTCCTCCCTCGAACAATCGGAGTTGGACACCAGGATGGTGGTCTCTACGCTAGAGAGGTTCAGATGGGTATTAAGTTACCCCAAATCCTCTCTCTGTCCATCCAGGGAAATTCCCTTCCTGTGCCTGATTCTGGAATGGTTCTGATTCAGGACTTGATTCGTCTATTCTTGTTCAACCCTTGTCAGTCTATCTGTCTAGGGATGAGACTAGTGGGATTGATGGTACCTGCATTAGAGGCAGTCCCGTTTGCCCAGTTTCAGCTCTTCCTCTTGGCAAAGTGGGACAGGTGCCCACTATCATTAAAATCAGACTTGTCTGTTGTCTCCCCACGTTTTGCAGTCCCTTCAGTGGTGGTTAATATCGCACAACCTCCAGAAGGGCAAGTCATTTCTGACTCCGCGTTGGGAACTGGCTACCACGGATGCCAGCCTGGTGGGCTGGGGGGGGGGGCTTCTGGAAGAAGCATCAGTTCCAAGGATTGTGGGGGCCTCAGGAGGCTCATTCTCCAATCAATGTATTAGAGCTTCGGGCCATACATCTTGTCTACTTCGACTGACCCATTTCTTACAGGGTCTGCCAGTTCAGATTCGGTCAGACAACCGAACAGCTGTTGCATACATCAATCACCAGGGAGGGACTCGCAGTTCCGGGAAGTGTCTCTGATCCTTCAGTGGGCAGAGATCAATTTTCCTTGCATATCAGCAGTTTACATTCCGGGGATAGAGAATGTGGAGGCAGACTCCCTGAGCAGGGGATGTTCTCGCCAGGGATAATGGTCTCTCAATCCAAGGGTCTTTCAGTTCCTCTGTCACAAGTGGGGGACTCCACGGTTGGACCTGTTTGCTTCTCGCCACAATCACAAGCTGCCAGCTTTTGTGTCTCTATCCCAGGATCCTCTGGCAGTGGCAGCGGAGGCCATGTCTCTAGCCTGGAAGGATCTGGGGTTCCTATATCTGTTTCCCCCATTCTCCATGATCAGCAAGGTGGTGCGCAAGCTAGCACTGGAGGAGGCTCCAGCAATTCTGGTGGCGCCAAGGTGGCCAAGATGTCTGTGGTAGGCAGACGTCGTAAGGCTGGCAGTGGATCGGTTCCATCTGCCTCTTCTTCCAGATCTCATCACTCAGGGTCAACTTTGTTACCCCAATTTACAAACGCTGGCTTTGGCAGCATGGCTGCTGAAGTCTCCATCTTGAAAGAAGAAGGTCTTTCTGATGTGGTTATTCAGACTCTTATTAGAGCTAGGAAGAAGTCTTCCTCTGTCATTTATTACAGGACTTGGAGGTCCTATATTGATTGGTGTGAATCCAGGGCTTTGCCCTGTAGAGTATTTTCTATTCCTAGAATTCTGGAATATCTGCAACGAGGTCTGGATATGGGATTCCAGATTAGTACTTTGAAACGGCAAGTCTCTGCCTTGGCAATTTTCTTTCAAAGATTGTTTGCTCTTCATCCTTTGGTTAAGACCTTTTTCCAAGGAGTTGCGCATGTGCGGCCTCCCAGAAAGCCTTTACTTCCTGTTTGGGATCTTAATTTGGTGCTTTCGGCTATGCAAGCTGCTCCCTTTGAGCCATTGCAGGATATTCCTTTTCCTATTCTTACTCAGAAGGTTGCCTTTTTGGTTGCTATTACTTCTGTCCGCCGAGTTTCTGAACTGGCGGCTTTGTCTATTCTAGCCCCTTATTTTGAGAGGCATCAAGATAAGGTTGTTTTCCGTTTTAAACCGGATTTCGTTCCTAGGTGGTGTCTGCTTTCCACCTAAATCAGGATATAGTTCCTTGTGTCCTAAAGCTAGTAGCGACAAGGAAAGGGTCTTTCATTCTTTGGATGTAGTTCGTTGTGTTAAGTATTTAGTTACTACCTCGGCCTTCCGCAAGACGGATGCCTTTTTTGTTGTGCCTTCTGGGCCCAAGAAGGGTTTTGCTCCTGCCAAAGCTTCCCTTAGTAAGTGGATACGTCAGGTTATCATTGGGGCCTGTATGGCTAAGGGGAAGGTTCCCCCTTTCCGTGTCACCGCTCATTCTACTCGTGCTATTGGAGCCTCTTGGGCTTTTCAGCACCAAGCTTCTGTTGAACAAGTCTGCAAGGCTGCGACTTGGTCTTCTGTGCATACTTTTTTACAAGGTTGATGTGCGGGCCTCAGCGGATGCTGTTTTTGCAAAGTTCTGCAAGCTGCAGTAATTTAAGTTATGAATTATTCCTTTGGGATCCCCACCCATTATAGACACTGCTATTGGATGTCCCAAGTGTTATGGATATCGGGAAGTGGGGGGTGTGACATACTAGGAATAATACCATTTTGTGAGATACTCACCTGTAAAATCGTTATTACGAGTATGTCACACCCCCCACTTCCCCCGCCCTTTTTTGTTCGAGGGATCCTTTATATGGTGATTATTATTATTTCTAATAATTTTACAATTATTGAATATAATTGGCTCTTCCTGGTTCTTCACTGCTGTTTAAAAAGACTGAGGAATAGTGGGAGGAACCCAGTACTTATGGACCAGGAGGGGCTCCTTTTTTCCATGTCATCTCTGCAAGATCGCCCTCTACAGGCCGGGTTCCCAAGTGTTATGGATATCGGGAAGTGGGGGGTGTGACATACTCGTAATAACCATTTTACAGGTGAGTATCTCACAAAATGGTATTTTTCTTTGCATCTCCAATGCTCCAATACGTTTACAAATAACTTAAGGGTTAACTACAAATAACTACAGGGTTTTTTGAAAATGTATTGAGACAATGGGACAACAATCAGGCTTGCCTTTAGTATAACTTTAAAGAGTATGTACCTGTGTTTTGTTAGAATGTTATGAATCATTTTGGGTCGAGTATGTAAGAATAGTCTTATGGTTTTGCCGTTGGGAATATTCTTCCTGCTTTTTTTTTTTTTTTTAAGCAAAGTGTGGCATGGTTTGTCTATGGCCCTATGGTAGACAGACATAAATGTTGGTCCTTGTATACTCTGATACACTTACTTAGGGAACTGGCCTCTCATTTAAAGTCATCATCTTTAGTGCAGTTACGCCTGGTGTGAAATTATGATTGTGATCTTGAAGGATGCAATCTGGTGTTCCCTGACGTAGGTTTAAAGCAAAGTGTCTTTGTTATTAGGTAAAAATGTCCTGCAATCTAGTTCTTGTCAAATAATACTTTTTTATTTTTTTTTTTAGATCACAACAAAAAGAAGTCTAAAATGCTGAAGATAAAGAGAAACAACAAAATAGAGCCTTTTGGGCCAGAGGAGCCAGAAACACAGAGCCTAGCGACACCTCCGCCACAGTTACCTGGTAAGAACCAGACGTCCATTAATGAAACTCGGAGCAGTTCTTTAGTTACTGGATGATGCCAGGCGATACTGAATAAATCACCTATGGAAAAATTCTATGACTGTAATATGACTGAAGGACTAAGAAATTTGACAGGATTTTTTGTATATTAGTTTGTATATAGTAATCATTGAACCTGTATATAGATTTTAAAATGTATTTTTGCCAGTTGCAATAGGATAAAGTATTTTAATATTCCTTGAGGTGCAGTTATTCTCATCTATGCGTGATATTATGGTAGAAGAAGAGTAGATCTAATTAAGATGTTCTTATGCAGAAACAATGCTTGGCTGTCCTGAATTTAAGGAGGTATCTGAAGCAGGAGTTGCTGTGCTACCACTTTATATGTACGGCTTCCACGGGGTCATTGTTTTACAATGGAATTTAAGCAAAATTGTGTTTGTTTTTCCTGTAGTTGGCTGGGGAACCCCTAAAGTAACTAGACTTCCAAAACTCGAGCCCCTCGGAGAGACCCATCACAATGGTAACTGTACAGCAACTTTAAATTGCCTTTCTCTGCAAGCACAACCGTCTTCATGACACTACCACCACTAATCTCCTTCTCTTGAACACCTGACTTTGTGCATGTTTCATCTCGCCTGGGTGATGGGTATAATGTTTTGGGATTGAGTCACCTCCCATCATGCATCATGTATGATGGTTTGATGTGTATATGTATAAGTCTTCCTGATGCAGCACCACCTGCCAAGCCTATATCGGGAACTTATAGAACACATACTGCTACCCATTCTACCTTTCCTCTTTCATTCTTTTCTCCATTGCCAATTCCCTTGATTTCAACTGCAATTCACTGGTATCTTCAACTGGGCTGATACCACATCTGTCACAGATCCAGACGACTATGACTACAAGAATCACAAGATATGGAAGTGAGTGGGCATCCTCCAAGACATCCACATTGGCATACAGATCATAATCTCTCCCAGCAAGCTCACACCCACTCATTACCATAGCTAAATGCACCCACCATTGTTTTATATAATACACACTTTTTTTTATTAAGCCTGTGGAACCTTGATCGCCGTCTAATTATATGCAGCTATTTACCACTGTGTGGCAAAAAACAAAAATATTGACTATATACAAATGTTGCTCTAACACATTGCAGGACTTTAACATCATCCTAATATTAGATTAATTAGTCTGAGCTCTGGGAGGGTCCTAGTAACTGACATAATGGTGTCCGTGGATCCTAGACCCTTCACTGTCCAATGCAACAGTGCACCTATACTCAGTGCATGTCGTCCCCTTCTATCCTCAACCCAGTGCCCTAAAAAGGCTGTGTTTCTATTCTAAGTATACAGTACGTCCTGCTCCAGATATAATACTTACACTTGGGGTTATCCTCCGCCAGATGGCGCTGTGCACTGCAGACATGCAAAAAACAGGCTCCTCCCGGCCCTTCATATACCCGGGGACCTCCCACAAATCCCCAGATTTCTCTGCAGTGCTGACTGCGAAGACATGAAGTATCACTCTCTCGCAGGTTAGCGGGCTATTACAGCCTGCGGCCCTGTTGGACTATTCCCACCCGTCCTCCTTGTGATGTGCCTCCTAGCCTGGGCTGCGCTGGTCGGGTGAAGGTAGGCAGCACCATGCGTGCTTAACGGAGCCATGCCCCACCGCAGTCCCCCACCAAAGGGTAGGCGGTTTAGGCTGATGGTGAGCCTATAGTGGATGTCCCTCCCGCATTATTGCCCCATGCCCCGTGTAGCGGTGGGCCCTGTGTAAAGGGTCGCCATCCTCCCTCATTTTCCCCCGTATTCCCTCGGGGGAAAATAATGGGGGGGCGGTGTGTGTGTGTGTTTGGCGGTCTCAGTGTACTGTATTGTCACGCTTATGGCCGTAGTTTCGCCCCTGATTGGCAACTGGGAGTCAGAGCCGCGCTGCTTGCTCTTTCTATTTTGGCCGCCGCCGTCTTTGCCTTCTCATTTTTTTATTAAAATTCACTGTGCTGGGTGGCGGCGTCGTCAGACTACGAGTATCCATTAGCAGATGCTTTACTAGAATATCCTATGCTTGGCCTGTTAAGCCTTGACAGCTGCTTCAGAGCTTCACGCTCTTTGGGGGAGGCGGGGACCTGGCGTGGCGCGCTCCGCGTCACGCCCAGATTAGGCTCGCCCTTCGAGGGTCGGTTGGCGCCATTTTGTTGATCTTCACGGCTGTTGGCGGTCCTTCTCCTCCCCTGGTCTGTAAGTGCCCTCGCGGGTGATTTCATCATTAGTATTTTTTCTGCTGCGCATGGCTCTGACCCCTCTTTTTCCCCTTCTGTCTTTCAGACGTCAAAGACTCCGGTGGCTTCTCCCAGCCTAACATAAATTGTAGCAGGCTTACAAAAAATTCTCCCACATTCCTAGCGGGTCTTTGGGACATCCAAGGTTGCCTATTGCATAAATCCCTACTGACATATATTGCATTGATAATCCCCATATGGAGGCATCTCAGAATTATGTGACCAGGGTCCCTCAGGGACAAGACCGGCTGTGTATAACGTGTGGCTATCCCCACGCTGATGCTGACAGGGCACAGGTCTGCACACCCGTGTGCCGAGCGAGTACTGGTCCTGCAATCAGGATTGCCAGTGGCTGCTCCTCGCTTCAATACTCCTATTGCCCCAGGCTTAAATCTTGCTTCTGCTGAGTCGAATACGAGTGGGGAGTTGCAGCCGGCTGCGTCTTCCAGACTGCCTACGGCTGACCAGATTATTACGGGGTTGACAAAGAGCTTGGGCCCTGGTAAGAAGCGGTCCTCGACACCCCCTGTTTCTACCTTTGCTATGGGATCGGAGGAGTTCACTACTCCGCGTGCCTGCACCCCTTCTGATGAAGGAGGGCTTTTCTCTGACTCAGGCTCATCTGCTGAGGAGCCGAGGAGTCATGATGATTCTGACCATAAAGACTGGAACCAGTTTGACACCATTGGATTGTTGATTAGGCTCTTTAAGGCCCTGTCTATCTCTCTCCCTAACGCGGCTCCCAAGCCGAGAGGGGAGCGTTTTCATACAGCGACACCGCGCTTGAAATTTCTAGAGCAGGCTCACTTCCATGCTCTTGTACTCGAGGAATGGGAACACCCCAGTAAACTTCCAGGGGCCCCAGAGATGGTTGATTGTTGGTCATCGCCCCCTGTGGTAGACGCACCGATCATTGGGGTTCCTAACCCCCCCTTTATTGCAGCTCCTGCTTATAGTACCCTTCGGGATGCCGAGGACCGGCGCATGGATAAGCTGGCTTCCCACGCCGTTTCTTGTGCAGGAACGGCGATGCGCCCGGTCTGTGCCGTGGCCATCACTGCAGTGGCCGCTAGAACCCTCATCAGAAAGATGCTTGAGCATCACCCTGATGATCTTCCCTGGGAGGTGTTTAATGCACTCTCCAGTTGTGATGTATTTGTAAGATTTATCCTTTTAGCGATGGATGACACCATTAGAATGTGTGCGAGGACTTCTGCCCTTGTGGTGGCTATACGTCGCTTGGTCTGGCTGCGACAGTGGGGTGCTGACGATACTGCTAAAAGGACTCTGACCGGGTTCCCCTTTAGAGGGCAACGCCTGTTTGGGGCCCGTCTGGACCTGTTTGGAAAAAAGGGCAAATCACCCCAACGCAGGCAGCCGTCTCGGCCCCCTCGAGGCAGGGACACCCCTCCCCCTCCATACCATAGCGTTAAACAAGAACCAGGGGTGTCCTTTCGGAGTCTTAGTGCAGACTCCTGCCCCACGAGCAGCAGACAACGCTCTGGGCCCCTGGCAGGGCTAAACCTAAATCTTCCACCAAATCCCCTCAAGCATGATGGGGCGCCCTCGCCCGCCTGGGTGAGGGGATGACTGCAGCACCTTGCTTCTATCAGGAGGCAGTTTGCCTCATTCTGGTGCATACAGGAGGTAGTTTTCCTCCGGCCCCCCCCCCACCCCCCCCCCCCCCCCCCCCAAGATTGTCAGGGTACTCCTGGTCCCTGTTCGGGTGCTGGCGCAGGCCATGCACGGCCTGCGGGGTCTGGAGGTCACTTGCAGTTTGCCCTTAACAGGCAGAGGCAGGTGCCGCTACACCAACCTCTTCACATTTCCCCAAAGGGATGAGTCAGTCTGCCCTTCTGAATTCACAGGTTTTCGGCAATTCTACTATTACAGGCAGTTTCTGCATGAAAATTCTGAGATGGGCCATCAGCGCCTTGCGCCTAGTGGGCCCTTGCCGTCTGAGGAGATCAAGGATGCTTATGCTCGCATCCCTGTGTCTTCTAGACACCGAGGCTCTTCAGGTTTGTGTTGGAAGTTCAACACTGCTAATCTGTGGCCTTGTTATCTGGCCTCTCTTCTGCCTCCAGAGTGCTCACCAAGGTACTGAGGGAGGCTATGTCTCTGATGAGACCAAGGGGCGTCCGCGTGAGACCTACCCGGTCGTCCTTTTTCGCTTCCCAATCTCTACGTCAGGTCGAGTTAGCTACTCGGCTGGTGGTGTCCATTGGGAGTCATGTGGATGGGTGTTCATTCACCTCAAGTCCTCCTTGTCCCCTTGATGGGTATCTCCATTCCTAGGGATGAACCTAGATTTGGTTCAGGCGAGAATCTTCCTTCCTCAGCAATAAGGTGGACAATCTGGTTGCCTGGGCTCAGCCCCTCCTTGCTGTTCCCGTCCCTTTACCATGCAGGAATGCAGCTGGTGGGCCCGTTTGGTGACTTGCTTAGCAGAAGTCCCTTATACTCTTCTACCTGGGGCCCTTCTGCAACTTCTATTGTTAATACTGGACAGGGACCCAGCATCCCTGGAGCAGGGTCATGTGTGCCTTTCCCCCTTGGTTAGGAGTCCCTCTTGGAGTGGATGTACTCTAGTAACCTGTCTGGGGGCAGTTCCCTTCTTGCCCTTCCTAGAGACGGTCACCATGGATGCCAATCTATCAGGTGGATGAGGAGGTTTTCTTCTGTAACCCCATGCGGGTACGGGGGAGGTGGGGCCTTTAGGAGGTCCATGCACCTATCAATATTGAAACAGTGAGTTTTCTGGTTGACACTATCTCGATTGACTTCTCTTCACGGCCTGCCTGTTGGCGGCGCTCGGTCTGTCTGTCGACTGTGGCCTACCTTAATCATCTGTGTGGGACCTGGAGCAGGATGGTCCCCCAGGAAGGTAACTGTTCCTGATCTGGGTGGAGGATAATGTTTCCTGCATATCAGTGGTATTCGCTCCGGTAGAGGTCCCTCTGCGACAGGATGTGCTAATTCTTGTCACTATGAGGTTCAACCAGTGTGGATCTGTTTGGTGCCCCGTCACTATTTCAAGCACTCGCCACTCGTTTCCCTGCTCCTGGATCCTCTGGCCGTGGTCATGATGCTTTAGTAATGTTATGACAGGACATTCTGGTCTGTATGTTTTATCTCCGTTCCCCCTGCTAGGCGGGGTTCTGCGCAGAATTGGTCTGGTAGAGGGACCATTGATACTGGTGGCCCCTGGGTGGCCTAGTGGAGTGTGGATTCGCAGACGTGATACCGAGGGTAGTAGATCTGTACGTTCTGCTAGGGGTGCTGCCCTGTTCGCTCAGGGCCTCCTTTACGTCACCCCAATCTACAGTCTCTGGCCTGGCCGGCCTGACTGCTGATTCTTCCGTCTTTATGGAGACAGGCTTCTCTCCTCTGTGTTCGTGACTATTGGAAGTCTAAGAGCAGGCCTCTTCTTCTTCTTCTTCCATCTCTTATGAGGTATGGCGTACCCATATGGATTGGTGTTAGTCTAGGTCTCTTTCCTGTTGGGCGTTCTCTGTTCCCAGGGCTCTAGAGTTATTACAGCATAGTTTGGAGTTGGCTCTCCAACTCAGTACTCTGAAGGGTCAGGTTCTGCCCTGTCCGCCTTCCTGTAGAAGTCTTTTGCTTATTTTCCTTGGCTAATCATTCTTTCGGGGGTTGCTCATTGCGTTCCCCACGTAATTCTATGGTCCCTGTTGGGATTTGAATTTTTATTCTGTTTGCCTTGCGGGGTGTTGTTTTTGGGCCGATTGAGGATGCTGTCTGGCTGTCTTTTATCTTCAAAGTTGTCCTTCTGGGTCTGTTACTTCAATCAGACGCGTGTCTGAGCGGGCGACTGTTTAGCTAGCCCTCGTTCCTTGATATGCACCAGGATAAGGTGGTGCTCTGCTTTACGCTGGTCCTTCTGCCTATGGTGGTGTCTTAGGCTCATGTATTTAAGACATTGTCTTTCTTCTATGCTTTATTCCTAGTAACGCTGAGGCAAGGGGATCTACTTTCCCTCATCAGGTGCTGGAATTTTTTTCCTGGATTGTCTCTTGGGGTTTGTGGGCACCTATCTCTGTATGTGCCGGATCTCATCTGCTTCCAGGGGTTAAGCGGCCCTTGGCCTAGCCTTTACTTGGATGGTTGTCCCTTCTGGTCCTAGGGAAGGTTTGGCTTCCTCCTGGACTATTGTTGGCGTTTGATCTTGTCAGGCTGTTACTCAGGCCTATTCCTTTAAGGGGATGAGTTTCTTCTCACTTCTGATTTTACTGGTGCCTTGGTATCCTTGGGCCTCTCAGCACCAGGTTTTTGTTGAACAAGTTTGCTAGACCGCTACTTGTTTTTTTGTTCATACCTTTTCAAAGGTTTTTATGATGTTGACGTTGGAGCCTTTGCTCATGTCGCTTTCGGTGGCAAGGTTTGCAGGTGACAGTGCCTTTACTGTCTGCTGTGCCTTTTTTGTTGGGGATCCCACCCTACTTTATGAACACTGCTATTGGATGTCCCAAGTGTAAGTATTATATCTGGAGCAGGACGTACTGTATACTTAGAATAATACAATTCTGTGAAGTACTCACCTGTAGAATTGGTATTATATGTATACAATACGTCCTGCTCCACCCCACCCTGGTTTTTGCATTATTCTGGATCCCCTGTATGGTGATTGTTGTTATTGTTACCATCACCAGTTTGTTTTGGTGGCTAACTTTTCCCGGCTTCTGGTTCACTGCTTTTCAATGCTGGGGATTTGTGGGAGGTCCCCGGGTATATGAAGGGCTGGGAGGAGCCTGTTTTTTGCATGTCTGCAGTGCACAGCGCCATCTGGCAGGGGATAACCCCAAGTGTAAGTATTATATCTGGAGCAGGATGTACTGTATACGTATAATACCAATTCTACAGGTGAGTACTTCACAGAATTGTATTTTTATTTTCTAAAGCCTTTGGCCAATATTGATAAAAACAGTAACAGGGAGTAGTATGATATCCAAATAGCAGCCATATGCTAATTAATTCAATTACAAGTTAAACTGTCATACGGCTCGATTCAGTGAGAAGATGCTAACACTTTTTAGGAGAGAAAACTGCCATTTAATTTAATTTACATCCTTTCTGGATATAGGATCACTTTAATACAGGAACTATACTTGCCTGACCCAGTTGGCAAGAAGAGCAATGGTCCCTCAAGGAGTGGAATTGGGGTTTCTCCAGCCACCCACTGCTAAGAAATCTTCTTATGTCTTTGGCTGACCATACATACATACATACATAGTGAGGTGCTGTTAATAGCTTCAAGCATTGTCCAGTGAAATTCCCTGGATGTTCAATATACCTGGAGCTAGGTGCTGTGCTGCCAGCAATGGTTCCTCCTATGCAGTTAAGGAGTATGTCTCAACGGATGCGGAATCCTACCCAAGTGGAGCTGCTAGTATTTGCTTTGGGTATCAGTTGTGTATAAAAATGTACTTTCATTAAGAGTTATTAATCTTCGGTCTGCACTTAAAAGATAAATGTTTAGTACTCCTGTTATTATCACTACTATTATTGCTATGGTCAATATTCATCGCCCTCTTTGATGATCACCTGAAAGAAGCATCCATGTTGCCTGCAGTCAGTGAACAGAAGAGCCACAAACCTGAGGATCTGTGGACAATGTTCCAATCCTCTCTCAGGCACTTCTTCCACTAACCTCACTGCTATTAACCTTCATTGCATTTATCAACTAACTCCTTTCATTCAACCGGTCATTGGGTGACGCAAGCTTCACATCCTTACTGTACCTGTCTTTTTATATAACGTTACTGAAAAGATGGATTAATGAATTTGTTTTGTGTGTTTGTATGTGTTTTCTTTGCTCTATTACTTCAAAACAGATTTTTATGGGAAACCTCTTCCACCACTGACGTTACGGCAAAGACCCAACAGTGACATGCATGACATAATTTCATGAACTTTAATGACACCCACACACTTCCCTCTCACTATGAGGATTATTCAGCAAACCAAGTATGGTGTCAAAGGAAAAGATATGATACTATATACGATGGCAGACCAGCCAAGAATGAACATTTGTCTGGTATCTGAGCAGTGCATTCTTTTGTATTAAGTGTGGAAGTACTCAAGGCCCCCTAGAGAAGCTATCAACTGAAGTGCCTTACGGGGGAGAGCAAGAAAGAAAGGCCTTCATGCATTCTCAAATAGGATGTCCATTTGTGACAATGATGTGACCCTACAGAAGCATGGAAGGTCCAGTTATGAGCAAGACAGAAGATAAGGATCAGGTACAATGCACGTCAGTGCAGTGACAGAAAAAGTTGGATAAACAAGTGAACTAGAAATACCCCCTGACTGGTACTGATGTAGAAGCAGGGCTGTTTCTAGGGGAGGGCAAGCAGGACGATCGCCCTGGGTGCCAAGGCCTTTGGGGGCAACTTTATCCCAGCCATCCTGTTTTCTGCAGATCAGTCAGGCAGCCACAAGACAGGCCTCTCACCCCCCATATTTTGCTTGGGTATGGTAGGGGGCACGGCCTGCTGCTTAGCAAGAGGCACAGCATTGCACATGCCTGTATGGGACAGCAGCAGCACAATAGGATGGGTGAGGAGGGGGCAGATTTTTTTTTTCCTTCCCGCACTGACCACTATTTTGCCTAGAAACTGCCCTGTGTAGAAGGATTTAATTTACTGTTTAGTCTGTGATGGGGGTTTCTTGCCTATTTCTTTTAGAAATCCATTATACAACAGTGGGTCTGTGCAATACACTCGAATAGATTCCTCATAGGAAAATACAGGGAAACTAACACAATTTGAGATGCCCCACTAACATTCCTTAGAAAGCATTATGTGGGCACTTGGGTCTCAGTATGCCCCCTTGCAGGCTAAGTATGAGCAAACCCCCATTTACCAAATATTAACAGAATAGGAGCAGTCCCCTTCCGCCCACATGGATAAAAGAACAGTGTGGTCCTGAAGAAATGGAATTGAAAGGAGGTCAAAGCTTAAAGCCCTACTATGGGTTCTACCCTGTGCAGCATGAAGGGGAGGAAATTCACATAGGACAAGCATCAAGAAGAGATCCAATGTGTTCGTTGTCTATATATTCTAAGTATACAGCACGTCCTGCTCCAAAGATAATTCCTTACGTTTGGGTTATACATCCACAAGATGGAGCTGGACTGCAGAGACAGCAAAAAAGTGGCTCCCCCCTCTCTTGCAATCTGTGATGCAAGCTATTTGGGAGGGCTTATCTCCATGCAGTCGTTATGGAATAGCAGGCAGATTCTATTTTGACAGCGCTGCTTCTGGAAAAAAAAGTAAAAACTACCATAAATCTTGCTTTATCGCTCTAATGAAATAAAAATTCATCAGCTGTAATAATGGCACTGCTCAGAAAGCTCTTAACATTGTAACAACAGTGTAAACAACTCTAGGGCAGCCAAGGCCATTGTCTTACAATAGTAAGATACTTACATTTTTCCCCTTCTGGTGATCCAGTGTGTGAGTGTGTGTAACATGACAAACATGCTGAGCACTTTTCTGGGGTAAATCTCTCTGTTTGGTGTGGGATGCTTATAGCGCTATCCCAAACTCCAGACTGCTCTCCCTGTGTGGAGAAACAACATCACCCATGGACTCTACAGTTATGCTGCATCAATGCAGCCAGCTAGAGCAGCCCTGTGTGGGAACAGATACAATCTCTCTCTGGCTGAGCTAATCCTAAGAAAGCCCCCAGCTTACCTGCAGAGTGTCTGTGTGCAAGCAGGGCTCTCGGGTCTAATTCAAGATAGCCGCTCCCATGTAATTCTAGGAGCACAGTTATTCCATAACATCTGCATGGGTTTAAAGATGACCAAAACCCACCCTGCAGTCTAGGAGACATACTTGCTCCACCAATTGGGGGTGCCCCACTGTGTGAAACCACCCAGGAACACTACCTGTTAAAGGGTATCGGGGGATGCGCCCGCCAGCGCACTCGGTTCTGCTCGTATTAGACGAGTTCCTGGACGAAGGGGCTCGAGCGGATCCGAGCATGCTGATCGGACAAGCGGCCACGCATGTGCCGTAGGACTGGGAAGAGGTGAGTTCATTCAGGCGACCTGGGGTTTTCTCACAGCAGGGCACCCTGATCGGGAACCAGAACCCAGGATAGTCAAAATGCTGGGTTTTGTTCAACTTTAAGCTGTCTCAAACATCATGCGCCACTGGTCATCAAAGGGGGACTTTAGGGGAGCAAATTATTAAACTTTATTTTCTTAACTGGAGGTCCGCTTTTATCTGTTGTGGGGTGTATTCAGTAGATGGGAGGTTCTCTTCAGCAGCATAACAACTTAGCACCTAGCCCCATTTGGTCATCGCTGGCATGCCTCATATTTTCTTTGCCTTAGGTGCCCTCCTAAAGGACGAGTATCTGCTGCTTTCTACCTGGGAATCCCTTTGTTTACTATGATCATGGTTTTATAAATCAGATTTATTTACTTCAGCAATGGATGATGGGGAAATGGCACCCTGGACAAACCTGGAACAAATTCACTGTAATCAAATACCAGGAACTCAGACATATCTTCAGTATTAACTGTTTCTTTTCCCATTCCTGTATAGTTTTTAACTTGTTTTTTTTACTGTTATTCTATAAGAAGCCATGGAGCAACATTGCTTTTAAATGTTTTCAACATGTTTCTGCTTTTAATGCAAAATTTGTCTGATCGCCTAAAAATTAAATGGACGGATCAGAACTCCTTAGTCCTGGGTTGTTGTGTTTGCTTTGTTGCAACCATGGACGTGGCTGACCTGTGCTGTGTCTTGTTAGATCAGTAATTTAGTTTTGGATGGTATCAAGTTGTGGTCCCTGACATCGGCAAACCGCTATTAAATATTAAACCTCTCCTGCTTCCCCTTCACCCTTCTCATACCTGTAATATTTATTCAGAGACCCTCTGACCCCATCAAATCCCTCCTCTTTTTTTCTTCTGGGGTTCCATGCATTAAATTGTCTGGCAAAGTCCTAATTCTAAGGGAAGGGATACGTTAAAGCAACTGGACTTTTTGACTTATTTGTATGACTTTCTATATGAGAAAACAGGTGTTGGTCCAAGCACAGGGGGGTCATTGTCCGTAAGCTCCAATCTGCTACCCTTACTGTGTACCCCCCTGTGCAATCCAGCCTGACAATTGGCTGCTGGTAGGGGCAATCAGGATGCCCTCATCACACTTGAACCAACACCCAGTTTTTTTAATTACATTTATTAGGACATAGCATATATCATTTAGTACATCTGCCAGAGGGTTGCTCTTACCAGTATCCTCTTTTTATCATGATCAACGTGGTGTGAATAAACTCATAGTAGAAAGTTGTTTAAGCTCAACTCCAGCCAAAGTTTTTCTTTATAGATCATGGGAGAGAAACCCTTCAGTGTAATTTTTACAATCTTTGATATCATTGAGAGAATCTAGGTTCACTTCCTGTTTGGTCACCATACACAGGAGGTTCATTTAAAGGGCATCTGCCGATAACAAAGCAGAAATATTTGTACTGGAAGCTTGAATATGTGTGCTGGTGGTTCTGTGGTTCGATACACCAACTCTTCCCAACATAGTGATAGGTTTCCCAATGAAAAAGATTGTCTGACAAGGTGGCTGCCCAGACACAGGACACAGTGTAGTGTGAACTTGTGCCTTTTCTCTATTCTAAGTATGTCACACACCCCGCTTCAAGATATTCCTTACCTGTGGGTAGCATGGTCCTGTAGAGGGCTTCTGCAGAGGTGATTGGAGGAAAGAAAGCCCCTCCCAGTCCATAAGTACCTGGGACCTCCCACTCATTACCCAGTCTTCATCTCTGCAGACGGCGAGCAAGCAGCAGATGATATCTCCTCCTTGCACAGGGGGACTTTAAGGTAGCCGGGTCTACTCCCGGCCTATATATATTTTTATTTCCGTTCGGACTCTTTATTCCCTTTATTAATATATAGCTATTTAAATGCCTCCCAGTCTTGACTGCTGTCCGAGCGAGGGTATAACAGCACCTCAGGTGCTCAGGAGCTATGCTCCACCGCGAGACCCTATAAAGAGGGTAGGCGGTTATACCGGGTTGGTGACTCCGGTTTGGGATGCCCTGTCCAAGAGTTTAATTTTCCCCTTAAATGGCCTATTCCCCTTTTTTAGTTGTGGAGGCCTCTTATTCAGCTTCTTCTGTTTTTCTATGGGGGCGCCTGGAAAATAGATTTATTTGAAATGTTTGTTTAAAATGTTTACTTTTCTGGTATGAATAGTTATAATGTAAACTTGTTGCAATCTTTTTTGCTGACAGACACTGGATTTTTACCTCAGAGCTGAGAGGAGGATTTCTCCCCTCACGCTCTTCAGTGCGGGGGCGGGGCCGGGCCTTCGGTAGGAGGCCGCAGCCCGCGCCCTTTAGGAGTTTGGAGCTGGTAGCGTGACCGAGCGGGGAGCAGCTCCGCTTGTTATGCGGGCTGCTACCGGCTCTATTATGCGCCCGGTGCCGCGGCTGCCTGCGGCACCGGTGCGCGAGTGTTAATGGAGGGGAGCTTCCCCTCACGTCTGACAGACACTGTGCTGGGTTTTTTTCCTCAGAGCTGAGACAGGTGCTGGATTTTACCTTCAGCTTATTCAGCTTCTGGTGGTTTTCTATGGGGGCGCCTGGAAAATAGATTTATTTGAAATGTTTAAAATGTTTACTTTTCTGGTATGAATAGTTATAATGTAAACTTGTTGCAATCTTTTTTGCTGACAGACACTGGATTTTACCTCAGAGCTGAGGGGCGGATTTCTCCCCTCACGCTCTTCAGTGAGGGGGCGGGGCCGGGCCTTCGGTATGAGGCCGCAGCCCGCGCCCTTTAGGAGTTTGGAGCTGCTGGGCGGAGCCTTGCAGCGCGCGATCCACGCTGGCCACGCCCCCCTGCTGCGTCTCCCGCTCTGATCTGTGTTACCTCAGGCAGAGGACACAGTGTATTGGCGCCCAAAGACTCAGTGAGTGGCCCTGCGGCCGTTGCTTATCTGTACATATTTGCATATATATATGTATATATATATAGGTATAATAGATATAGGTTTATATAGGGAGAACCTCTTACTGTCTTTTTCTATGTTTTTCAGGCTGAACTGCCAGGAATTTTTTCAGGTTTCTCCTGGTCCTAGAGTACCTGGGTACTTTTGCTATTTATTACAAAACCTCCCACTTGGACAATATAAGGGCATCCCGGGTTGCTTAATAGCGTAATTCCCTCACTCATAGCGACTATTCAAGTTCACCTTATGGAGGCATCCCAAGATTCCGGGCTCCCCTCGGGACAATCCCGGAAGTGTATGGGTTGTGAGGTATCCCTAACAGGGGATGATTTTTTCCTATGTATATCATGTGCACAGCAGACTATTACACGGCAGTCCGGTCCCCAGGCATCTGGGTCAGCGTAGCCGGCTTCATCCTCTCCCCCTCCCACTTTGACCCGTGCCCCGTGTGAGATTGCCACGGGGGGGCAGTCGCAATCTGATGTGTGTGCCAGGTTGGCCAGTATTGAAAAATTCATTTCCTCCACGGTTGCCAAGAAAGCACCGGCTAAGAGGAAGCAGTTATCACCGGTTAATCATTTTGAATATGATGATGACGAGGACGGCCTGGATTGGTCAGATTATTCCCCTCTAGAAGAAGGGGAATTATTTGAGGATTCAGATATTTCTGATGATCAGCAATTTGTTGGTGCTGATTCCGATCGGAGCTCAGGGACTTCCTTGGATATTCCTAATGTTCTGACTCAGATGTTTGAGGTGCTTGCTATCTCGCCTCCGGCGGAGGTTCCTCAACAGCAAGGGGAGTTTTATGACGAATCCAAGCCGCAGTTGGAATTCCCTAATCAAAAGCATTTTGATAATATTATTTCTAAGGAATGGGAAAGGCCTGCCCGGCTCCCAGGCATTCCCCAAAGTTGGGATAAGAGGTATCCTTTTCCAGTGGATACGGTTAAGCGCTGGGCTTCTCCCCCCGTGGTGGACGCCCCTATTTTGGGGTTATCCAACTCAGCCGTATTGAACAACCCTGATTGTTCCTCTCTTAAGGATGGTGAGGATAAACGCATTGACCAGATGGCTTGTCATGGTTTTGCCAGAATTGGGGCAGCAATAAGGCCTGTTTGTGCCTCATCGCTGTTGGCGGTGGCTACGAGAAAGGTGGTCAGGCACTTGTTATCCTCCTCCAGTTTGAATCCGGACAGTGAGGAATTTCGTGAACTAAAACAATGTGAGGGGTTTTTGTCCTTCATGGTGGCCGCTTTGGATGATTCCTTGATGATGAGTAGTAGAGCCTCTGCTCTAATGGTTACTATCAGGCGTTCAATTTGGTTACGCCAGTTGGCGGCTGACTTTGGGTCAAAAAAGTCACTAACAGCTCTTCCCTTCGTTGGGTTACGGCTCTTTGGAGACAAGCTGGATGCCGTGGCCAAGGGGGGCAAACTACCTCAACGCAAGAAGCAACGTCGCCCCTTTCGAGGAGCGTCTTCCTTCACTCCTTCCTTTCGGGGATCTAGAGCAGGAAGAGGTTTCGCCTTCCCTTCTACAAGGGGAAATTCCTGGAATAGGGGCAGAGGACGTGCCCGTTCAGGATACAGTTGGGGCTCAAAACCCAAACCCGTGGCCAAGCCCGCTCAACAATGAGGGGGCGCCCTCACCCGTGCGGGTGGGGGGACGGCTACAGCACTTCTCCCAGGTCTGGAACCGAGAGGTGTCGGACAGGTGGATCAGGGAAGTGGTGTCTTCCGGCTACAAGCTGGAGTTCGAGTCCTACCCTCCCCCGCGTTTCCTCAGGTCTCGGGTGTCCCCGGAGGCACTGGCTGCGCAGCAGCTCCGGGCGGCAGTATCGAGTCTTCTGGAAATGGCAGTCATTTGCCCAGTTCCCTCATTAGACCGGGGTCGGGGTTTTTACTCAAATCTGTTCACGGTCCCCAAAAAGGATGGCTCTGTCCGGCCCATACTGGACCTAAAGATTCTCAACAAGTTCGTCAGAAGGTTTCGCATGGAAACGTTGCGCTCGGCTATTCATTCTCTTCATCAGGGGGACTTCATGACGTCCATAGACATTCAGGACGCTTACCTCCATGTTCCCATTTTTCCCGCACACCAGAGGTTTCTGAGGTTCGCGGTGGAGGATCGGCACTTTCAGTTTGTAGCTCTTCCCTTCGGTCTCACCACAGCTCCAAGAGTTTTCACCAAGGTGCTTGCTGGGGTGATGGCTCTCCTCAGAGCGCAGGGGATTCGCATTGTGCCATATCTGGACGATCTCCTCATCATGGCACCGTCATTCAGCCAGGCAGAATTGGACACCAGGACGGTAATATCCACTCTGGAGAGGTTCGGCTGGGTGATCAACTACCCCAAGTCCTCCCTACACCCGTCCAGGACAGTATCCTTTCTGGGAATGTCTCTGGATACAGATCTGGCCAGAGTTTTCCTTCCTCAGTCCAAGGTTCTTCTGATTCAGGAGTTGGTTCGGTCGCTCATGTCCATGCCTCGACCGTCCATCCGTCTAGGGATGAGACTGGTGGGTTTGATGGTGGCCTCATTCGAGGCGGTTCCCTTTGCTCAGTTTCACACAAGGACACTTCAGCTCCATCTGTTATCGGTCTGGAACAGGTCTCCTCAGTCGCTGGATCATCTTTTTCAGATGTCTCCCCGGGTTCGCCGCTCGCTTCGGTGGTGGCTGAACTCAACCAACCTACTGAGGGGCAGATCCTTTCGGACTCCTCAGTGGGAGATAGTCACTACGGATGCCAGCCTCTCAGGATGGGGGGGCTTTTGGAAGGATCTGTAAGTTCAGGGTTTGTGGAGTCCCCTGGAAGCTCACGAGTCTTTCAATGTTCTGGAATTGAGGGCCATCAGGTTGGTTCTTTGTCATTTGACTCATCAACTGCGAGACTTGCCGGTCCAGGTCAGGTCGGACAATCGGACGGCGGTGGCCTACATCAATCACCAGGGAGGAACCCGCAGCAGGAATGCCCTCAAGGAAGTGTCTCTGATCCTGGACTGGGCAGAGAGACATGTCCCGTGTATCTCAGCAGTTTACATCCCAGGTGTGGAGAACACGGAGGCGGACTCTCTGAGCAGGATGTCAGCCCGCAAGGGGGAATGGTCTCTCAATCCCAGGGTCTTTCACTCAATTTGTCTCAGGTGGGGGTCACCGGCGGTGGACCTATTTGCCTCCCGTCACAATCACAAACTTCCGGCTTTTGTGTCTCTGGCGAAGGACCCACTGGCTCTCGCGACGGACGCCATGTCCCTGAACTGGAGGGATCTGGGGTTTCTGTACCTGTTCCCTCCGTTTCCCATGGTGGCCAGAGTAGTGCGCAAGCTTGCTCTGGAGAGAGCAACAGCAATTCTGGTAGCTCCAAGGTGGCCAAGACAGGTCTGGTTCGCAGACGTGGTAAGGTTGGCAGAAGATCAGTTCGTTCTGCCCCTGCTGCCAGATCTGCTCACACAGGGTCATCTTCGTTACCCCAATTTACCAACGCTGGCTTTGACGGCGTGGCTGCTGAAACCTCCATCTTGAAGGAGGAAGGTCTTTCGGACGCTGTTATTCAGACTCTCATTCGTGCTAGAAAGAAGTCTTCTTCATCCATGTACTATAGGACTTGGAGGTCTTATATTGATTGGTGTGAGGCTAGGGCCTTCCCTTGTAGGGAATTCTCTGATTCTAGAATTTTGGAGTTCTTGCAACATGGTCTGGACTTAGGGCTCTGAAGGGGCAGGTGTCTGCCCTGGCGGTATTTTTCCAAAAGTCTTTTGCACTACATCCTTTGGTTAAGACCTTTTTCCAGGGGGTTACGCATGTGCGGCGTCCTAGGAAGCCTTTGATTCCGGTTTGGGATTTGAATTTGGTTCTTTCTGCGCTACAGGGTCCCCCCTTTGAGCCCTTGCATGATAGTCCTTTGTCTTCCCTTACGCAGAAGGTGGCATTTTTGGTAGCTATCACTTCAGTTAGACGTGTTTCTGAGTTGGCGGCTCTGTCTATTCAAGCTCCATATTTTGAAAGACATCAGGATAAAGTGGTTTTCCGTTTTAAGACGGACTTTCTTCCTAAGGTGGTTTCGTCCTTTCATTTAAATCAGGATATTGTTCTGCCCTCTCTCTGTCCTAACCCCAGCAATGACAAGGAGAGGGTCCTACATTCTTTGGATGTGGTTCGTGTTGTGAAGTATTATTTGGTGGTAACGTCTGCCTTTCGCAAGACTGATGCATTCTTCGTGGTGCCTTTTGGGCCCAAGAAGGGTCTAGCACCCACAAAGTCTACCATCAGCAAATGGATCCATCAGGCCATTGTAGGGGCCTATTCTGCTAAGGGGAGAGATCCTCCCTTTCGTGTTACTGCTCATTCTACTCGTGCGGTTGGGGCCTCCTGGGCTTTTCAGCACCAGGCCTCTGTTGAGCAAGTTTGCAAGGCCGCTACCTGGTCTTCTGTTCACACTTTTTCAAAGTTTTACAAGGTTGATGTGCGGGCCTCAGCGGATGCTGTTTTTGGCCGCAAAGTTCTGCAGGCTGCAGTAGTTTGAGTTGTGCTTTATACCTTGTTTTTGGATCCCCACCCTTTATGGACACTGCTATTGGATGTCCCACAGGTAATGAATATCTTGAAGCGGGGTGTGTGACATACTTAGAATAATACCATTTTGTGAATACTCACCTTGTAAAATGGGTATTATAAGTATGTCACACACCCGCCCTTTGGATTCTGCATCCTTCATATGGTGAACTTTGCGTTGTTATGACTGATATTTGGCTCTTCCTGGTCCTTTACCTTACTGCTTTCTTTATACTGGGTAATGAGTGGGAGGTCCCAGATACTTATGGACTGGGAGGGGCTTTCTTTCCTCCAATCATCTCTGCAGAAGCCCTCTACAGGACCATACTACCCACAGGTAATGAATATCTTGAAGCGGGGTGTGTGACATACTTATAATACCCATTTTACAAGGTGAGTATTCACAAAATGGTATTTTTTTCGTTTAGTTGCTTAGGGTGACAGCTCAGGAGCAAATCAGATTTCCTGGTACCTAGTTGGTTGCCAAGGCAGCAGTTGATAAACAAGTTATATATATATATATATATATATATATATATATATATATATATAATATATATTATAATGAATCCAAATACTAAGATAATAAATTATATCCACAGCAAAGGTCATCGATACAATGTGGCTGTCCTGAAGTGAACACAGTTGCTCTGGACTGAAAATAGTCCCAAACCTTTTTCTATTGGAAAGATTTTACTAAATGAACCTGACCCTATTTTACACACCCCAATGTAAAGACCAATGCCTTTTCTTGTGTTTTCCCATGACATTGCTTTTGTGTCATTACAAGCTGTGTACTGCTTATTATTTTTTACAGTGTTATAAGCAGCCATAGCCGCTCATGGTAAATCTGTCACTATATCAGATCTGTTATTGCCTTTTGGAGGTGTCAAGCTGAGTGCTTTCCAGTGACTCGTGGGAAGGATCTGTTTATAGAAAGATGCAGCCCTACTTGTATGTATGAAGTTGTGTACATATACTGCATGTGTCCACAGCTCACATCTGCACAGAGATGTCACTCCAATGGAAAGGGGAATGGACTGACATGTCTAAGTTACAGATTTAAACGATCACTGTAAAGACCTTTGTATATATTATTTTTCACAGCCTTGGTAAATAATACATTTATGTCCATTTTACAGTATGTGTCCATTTGATATTTGTCTGTTTAGAAAGTGGTATGCCTCCATTGTTGCTTTAAGGAAAATACAAAACTAATGGTGTTATATAAAAGCTGCACAAACATGAAAAATAAATTCAAGCTAGTACTTTTTTTATTTTTACTGGAAGGGTATGGAGCATGATCTTTTGCTGTGTATGGTGCAAGACTTCTGAGCATTAACTGCTATGTCCAGGATGTTCCAGAAGAGAGTGCCTTCTTAAAACAAAAGTATTCTAAGCATACAGTACGTCCTGCACCAATATAATACTTACACGTGGGTAATCCTCCGCCAGAGGGCGCTGTTCACTGCAGACATGCAAAAACAGGCTCCTCCCGGCCCTTCATATACCCAGGAACCTCCCACAAATCCCCAGATTTCTCTGCAGTGCTGACTGCAGAGACATGAAGTATCACTCTCTCGCAGGTGAGCGGGGCTTTTACAGCCTGCGGCCCTGCAGGACTATCCCCACCCGCCCTCTTCAGTAAGGATGTGCCTCCCAGCCTGGGCTGCGCTGGTCGGGTGAAGGTAGGTAGCACCTCGTGTGCTCACCGAGCTACGCTCCACTGCAATCCCCCACCATAGGGTAGGCGGTTTAGGCCGATGGTGAGCCTCCATTAGATGCCCCTCCCGCATTGTTGCCCGTGCCCCTCATAGCGATGAACCCTGGGTGCAGGTTCGCTTCTCCCTCGCTTCCTCCCGTAGCTCGGGGGAAAAGAAAGGGGGGGAGGGGGTATGTGTGTGGCGGTCCCAGCGTTATGTTAGACACGTTTATGGCCGTTGACTTTTTATTTAAACTCTGGTGTCAGTGCCGCGCTCCTTGCTACACATAAACCTTGTCTGGTTGTGCGCGTGTGTGTCCTTTCATTACGAGAAGTGTGCAGCCCCGGCGGCAGCATCATTCTCTAGTGTTGAGAGCAATCTCCTTAATTACACTCTGTACGTGTGTTCTATCCATTACTGTCATTGATGTTGCGCTGGTTAGAGCTTCGCGCTCTTTGGGGGAGGCGGGGACTTGACATGATGCACCCCGCGTCACAGCCAGATCAGGCCCGCCCCTCGAGGTTCGCTTGGTGCCATTTTGACTGTCTTTGCGCGCGCGCGTGGTTGCAATCCGCCACCTCCCTTGGTCATGTAAGTGCCCTCCCGGGCGGTTTTTGTTCCTATGATTTTTTATTCAGCGGCGCATGGCACTGACACCCCCCTCTTATCCCCTTTATGTCTTTCAGACGCCAAGATTTCGGTGGCTTCTCCCGGCCTGATATATATTATAGCGGGTTCACATAAAAAATTCTCCCACATTCCTAGCGGGTCTTGGGGCATCCAGGGTTGCCTATTGCGTAAATCCCTGCGGGCATACTGCTCAGATAATCACCATATGGAGGCATCTCAGAATTATGTACCCGGGGTCCCTCGGGGACAATACCGGCTGTGTACAGTGTATGGTCAGCCCCATGCCGATGCTGACAGAGCACTGGTCTGCGGACCGTGTCCTGAACAGGCACTGACCCTGCAATCAGGTTTGCCAGTGGCTGCACCTCACTTCAATACTCCCGTCCCCCCGGACCTAAATCTCACTCCTGATGAGTCTCACTCGAGCGGGGACGACCAGCAAGTCGTGCCGCGCAGGCTGCCTACGGCTGAGCAGGTGCTGTCTAGTTTGGCGGAGAGCTTGGGCCCTGGAAAGAAGCGGTCCCTGACGCCTCCTGGTTCTCCGGTTCCTAATGATACTGATGGATCTGCTGCTATGCAGGACCTTGATCCTTCTGATAAAGGTGAGCTATTCTCCGATTTGGGCTCCTCGGATGAGATGCCCTGGAGCCGTGATGATTCTGGGCCCGGTTCTTGGGGCCTGTGTGACACAGATGAACTACTTAAGATCTTTGAGGTTTTGTCAATCTCCCCTCCTGGAGAGGCTCCCAAGCCTAAGAAGGAGAGTTTCCACACAGCGCCGCCACGCTTGGAATTCCTGGAACAGGAGCATTTCCAGAATCTTATATCCAAAGAATGGGAATCGCCTTGTAAACTTAAAGGGGTCCCAGGGGTCTGGGATTGGAAGTACCCTTTCCCTCCTGATGTAGTTAACTTTTGGTCAGCACCTCCTGTGGTGGATGCACCAATTATAGGGGTTACTAACCCCCCCTTCATGACTGCTCCTTATTACCGTACCCTTCGGGATGCTGAGGACCAGCGCATTGACAGACTGGCTTCCCACGCCTTTTCGTGTGCAGGGACGGCTCTGCGCCCGGTCTGTGCCGCGGCCATCACTGCGGTGGCCGCCAGGACCCTCATTAGAAAACTACTTGATCACCGACCTGAGGACCTCCCCTGGGAGGTCTTTAATGCGCTCTCAGATTGTGATGTGTTTGTGAGGTTTATCCTCTCAGCGCTGAATGACACCATTAAGATGTGTGCTAGAACCTCTGCCCTTGTGGTAGCTATTCGCCGCCTGGTCTGGCTGCGACAGTGGGGTGCTGACGATGATACGAAAAAGGCTCTCACTGGCCTTCCTTTCAGAGGACGGCGTCTATTTGGGGCCCGTTTGGATCTTTTTGGAAAAAAGGGTAAGGCACCCCTACGCAGAAGGCCGTCTCGGCCTCCTCGGGGCAGGGACACCCCTCCCCCTCCCTACGTTAGTGTCAAACACGAACCTGAGGTGTGCTTTCAACTTTTCGGAGTGGATTTCCGCCACGGGGTGGGCGGGCAACGCCCTGGGCCCTCGGGCAAAGCTAAGTCCAAATCCGCCAAGACTTCCCAAGCATGAAGGGACGCCCTCGTCCTTCTGGGCGAGGGGACTGCCACAGCACCTGACTCCTATCTGGGAGCGTATCTTCTCCTTCTGGTAGTTCCAGGAGGTAGTCCCCCTGGACACAGGATAGAATTGCTGGGCGGTCCCTCTCAGAGGTTGTCAGGGTGCTTCTAACCCCTGTTTTCACCTCAGGAGTTGGTGCAGGCCGTACTCAGCCTGCAGAGTCTGGGCTTACTTGCAGGTTGCCCTTAACAGAATGGGGCGATGGCCTCTATGTTAACCTTTCTCTTTCCCTCAAAATGATGAGGCAGTCTGGGCCATGCTGGCCTATGGTAGGCTTGGCAATTCTACACTCACAGGTAGTCCCTGTATGATACCTCTGTCTTGGGACACAGGCGCCCTGTGCAAGGGGGGGCGTCTGGCCTACTGTGGAGATCTAGATCCTTTTTAGTTCCCCCTGTGTCTTCTGGACACCAAGACCTTTACTAGTCGGTGTTGCAGGACCAACCCTGCGGATTGGGGCCTTGTTTTTGGCCTCTCTTCCGCTCCCAGGCTACTCGCCAAGGCACGGATGGGGGTGATGTCTCTGACATGCCTGTGGGTCGCCCGCACTAGGACCTACCAGATCGTCCTTCCTTACTTCCCAATCTCTACGTCAGGCCGAGTGGGTTAGTCGGCCGGCGGTGTCCTTTGGGAGTTATTTGGATGGGTGCTCAGTCACCTCAATCCCTCATGGTCCCTTATTCGCTATCTCCATTCCTTTGACTCGGTTCAGGCTTGAGCCTTCTTCCTTGGCAATAAGTGGACTCCTGGTCACGGGGGCTCTGTCCCTCTTTTGCTGACACCTTACTTTCACCAGGCAGGATTGCAGCTGGTGGGCCCGTTGGTGGCGTATCAGATGATGTCCCTTATATACAGAGCCCTTGGGCTCTTCGGCACAGTAGGTTATTGATCCTAGATGGAGTTCCAGCACCCCTGGAGCTAGGTCTGTGCTCATTCCCCCTTGGTACGGTGGTTCCTCTTGAGCTGGTTACATTCAAGGACCCTGTCAGGGGGCACCCCCTTCTTTGCTTGCATATTCCTGTGAATGGTCACCTTGGGTTCCAAGTCTCGCAGGTTGGCGGGGGGGGGGGGGGGGTAGGGTCCCTTAGAGGGGCCATCTTACCTACTGATTGTGTTAAAACAGTGAGCCTTCAGTTGGCTCTATCTTGCTGGACTTCTTCTCTTAAGGACCTGTCTATTTGGGGACTCTTGGCCTGTCGGAGGACAGTGGTCTGTAATTTTTTAATTGGTCTGGACCTTGAAGCAGGATGATTCTCCTTGAAGGTTTCTGATCCTGATCTAGGTGGGGGTCTACGTTCCCTGCACCTCAGTGGTATTCGCTCCAATGGATGCCCTTCAGTGGCAGGTTGTGCTATCCTGGTGTCCCTCTGAGAGCCAACTAGGGTGGCTCTGTTGGGTCTCGTTAATATCACAGGGGCTCTGCCCTTGTTTTTACTGCCCCGGATTATTCTGACTCTGGTCATGGGGGCTTAGTAATTTTATGTCTGGACATTCTATTTTATATGTCTTCTCTTCATTCACCCTGCTATGTGGGGTTCTGCGCAAGATTGTGCTGATAAGGGGACCCGGATACTTATGGCCCCTGGGTGGACTAGTGGACTGTGGTTCGCAGATGTTTCTGCTGAGGACAGCGGACCTGTATGTTCTCTCAGGAGTGCGGTTCTGCCATTTTTCAAGCTCCTTATTATGTCGCCCCAATCTACAGGCTCTAGTCTGCTGGCTTGACAGTTGATTCTTTCACCCTTTTGGAGATGGGTTTATCTTCTGGGTGACTTTGTCTATGGGGGCTTGGAGCAAGTATCTTCCTCCTCCGTCTATTATAGGGTATGGTGTGCCCATATTGATTGGCGTGACTCTTGGTCTCTCCCCTGTTGGACGTTCTCTGTTCCCAGGGTTCTAGAGTAATTACAGCATCGGTTGGGGTTGGCTCCCCATCTTGGTATTCTGAATGTTCAGGTTCTATCCTGTCTGCCTTCCTGTAGGAGTCTTGTTCAGTCTTCCTTGTTAAGCTTCTCTTGGGGATTGCTCACGTGCATCTCCCCAGTAGTTCTATGGTCCCTGTTGGGATAAATTTTCATTCTGTTTGCCTTGCGGATGGTTCCTTTGGAACTTATTCTGGATGCTGTCTGAGATGGGGCTCTTGCTTCAGTCAGATGTGTGCCTGAGAAGGTGGCTCTGTTTAGTGAGCCCTCGTTCATTACATATATATACACACCATGATTGGTGGTATTCCGCCTTACGCTGGACTTTTTGCCCAAGGTGGTTCTTATGATCATTATTTAAGTCCTTTTAGTCTGCCTATGGGCCTTATTCTTAGTAATGCTGAAGTAAGGGGGTCTACATTTCCTCAACAGGCGTTGAAGTTTTCCTGGTTGTTTCTTGTCCCTTAGGGGGACTGATGCCCTTTGGGGTCTACGGGCGCCTCCATATGTATGCGCCTGATCTGGTTTGCTTCCAGGGCCTATGCGCCCTTTGGACTGATCTTACTTGAATGGTTTGCCTTCCTGGTCCTGAGTAAAGGTTTTGGCTTCTTACTGATCCTTGTTAGTGTAGGGGTCAGTATCCCCGCCTGTCTTGCGGGAGACCAGTTTTCAATTCCCTGTTGGGGAAAGTTCTAAGTTTTACCAAGGCTCTTGTTGCATTTGGGCTGGTCAGGCCGTTACTCTGGCCTATTCCTTTAGGGGGAAGAATCTTCCTCTCTTTTTATCCTGTTCTAATTGTGTTTGGGTACCTTTGGCCCTTCAGCACCAGGTTTTTCTGTTAAACAGGTTTGCTGGACCGCTGCTTGTTTTCTGTTCATACCTTTTCAAAGGTTTGGTTATGAGATTGACGTTAGAGCCTTTTCTCATGTCGTACTTGGTAGCAAGGTTTGCAGGTGACAGCACCTTTACTGTCTGCTGTGCCTTTTTTGTTGGGGATCCCACCCTATTTTATGGACACTGCTATTGGATGTCCCACGTGTAAGTATTATATTGGAGCAGGACGTACTGTATGCTTAGAATAATACAATTCTGTGAAATGCTCACCTGTCGAATTGGTATTATACGCATACAGTACGTCCTGCTCCACCCCACCCTGGTTTTACATTTCTGGATCCCCTGTATGGTGATTGTTATCATTGCTATTGTTACCAGTTTGGTGGTTGGTTTCTCCCAGCTTCTTTTCTCACTGCTTTTCAATACTGGGGATTTGTGGGAGGTCCCTGGGTATATGAAGGGCTGGGAGGAGCCTGTTTTTGCATGTCTGCAGTGAACAGCGCCCTCTGGCGGAGGATTACCCATGTGTAAGTATTATATTGGAGCAGGACGTACTGTATGCGTATAATACCAATTCTACAGGTGAGTATTTCACAGAATTGTATTTTTTACATGGTGCATATGAACCAAGGATAACAGGATTTCTCCCATGATACCTTGCAGTAGGTGGGGCCATGCAACTTATCTCAGCTTCTCTTGGGCTGTTCCCAAAGCTCCTGGAGACTAACAGAGGGGTACAATGCTTGGTTAAAGCAAATAATAAATACACAACATCTACTCTCCCTCTTATCTCTCCTTTTGGAGCAATCCCAAAGTAGATTTTTAGAAAATAAATACAATGAAGAATTACACAAACTCCCTGCCATTTGTGGATAAGCTTTGCTCATCTGCTGTATAGCTGCAACACCCACCATTAACTCCCATCACTGCATGATATAGGGAAAAGAGAAGAAATGGGATGGCCATAGGGCCGGATTAATTGTGGTGGAGGCCCCTGGGAACAAAGTCTGGTGGAGGCCCCCCATACAGTAATTGTACTCTCTATTCTTGGTATACAGTACGTCCTGCTCCAGATATAATACTTACACTTGGGGTTATCCTCCGCCAGAGGGCGCTGTACTGCAGAAGCATGCGAAAACAGGCTCCTCCCAGCCCTTCATATACCCAGGGACCTCCCACAAATCCCCAGATTTCTCTGCAGTGCTGACTGCGAAGACATGAAGCATCACTCTCTCGCAGGTGAGCGGGGCTTTCAAGCCTGCGGCCCTGTTGGACTATCCCCACCCGTCCTTCCTGTGATGTGCCTCCCAGCTTGGGCTGCGTCGATCGGGTGAAGGTAGGCAGCACCTTGTGTGCTTATGGAGCCATGCTCCACCGCAGTCCCCCACCAAAGGGTAGGCTGTTTAGGCTAATGGTGAGCCTCTAGGGGATGCCCTCCCGCACTATTATCCCATGCCCCGTGTAGCGGTGGGCCCTATACAAAGGGTCACCATCCTCTCCCTTCCCCCCCCCCCCCCCGTAGTCCGGGGGGGAAAGAAAGGGGGGGGTGTGGGTGTGTAGCAAGGTCTGGTGTATGTTTTACACGTTATGGCCTTAGTCTGACTGGACTAGTATCCCAGGGGACAGAACCGCGCAGTTAGTTCCGTTTGTGTAATTGTCGCTGCCGCCGCGCGCACTTCTCCTTTGCTGGATGTGCGGCGCCGGGCGGCGACGTCGCCTCAGACGCTGCGGCGTCTTCATTGGCAAATCATCTATCCAGTGTCTCATTCACTCTACACCTCAGAGCTTCGCGCTCTTCGGGGGGGTGGGGACATAGGTTGGTGCGCTCCGCGTCACGGGACACTCTGGCCCGCCCTCCGACGTTCGCTTGCCGCCATTTTGATGCTGGTCGCACGCACGTGTGGTGGCGGTCCTCCTCCTCCCTTGGTCCGTAAGTGCCCTAGCGGGCGATTTTCATGATCCTTCTTACTGCGCATGGTTCTGACTCCCTTTATTCCCATTATGTCTTTCAGACTGGTGAACACCATTGGCTTCTCTCGGCCCAGTGTTAAATTATAGCGGGCCTTATTAAATTCTCCCACTTCCACAGCGGGTCTTGGGACATCCAGGGTTACTTACAGTGTAAATCCCTACCAGCATATTGTGCCTTGATTAATCACCATATGGAGGCATCTCAGAATTATGTGACCGGGGTCCCTCCGGGACAAGACCGGCGGTGTATAGCGTGTGGACAACCCCATGCTGATGCTGGCAGGGCACGGGTCTGCGTACCCTGTGCCGAGCAAGCACTGGCCCTGCAATCAGGCCGGCCAGTGGCTACACCTAGCTTCAATTCACCTATCTCCCCAGGCATAAATCTCTCTCCTGCTGAGTCACCTACAAGTGGGGAATTGCAGCCTGCCGGCCCTTCCAGGCGGCCTATGGTTGATCAGATTATTGCTAGGTTGTCAGTGCGTATGGGCCCTGGTAGGAAGCGGCACCTGTCGCCCCATGTTTCTGTAAGCTCTATGAGAACTGAGGGGTTTGCTACTCCCTGTGACTATGCCCCTTCTGAAGAAGGGGAATTGTTCTCGGACTCCAGTTTTTCTGATGAGATGACGAGGACTCACGATGATTCTGGCCCGGAATACTGGGGCCAGTGTGACACGGACGGCCTGTTGCTTAAGGTCTTTAAGGCACTGTCTATCTCTCCCCCTGGTCAGGTTCCCAAGCCTAGAGGGGAGCGTTTCCATACTGCGACTGCACGTTTGGAATTTTTAGAGCAGGCTCATTTCAATGCTCTTGTCCTCAAAGAATGGGAATGCCCCAGTAAACTTCCAGGGGTTCCAGGGGACTGGGATAGGAAATACCCATTTCCCCCCTGAGATGGTTAATTGTTGGTCGTCACCCCCTGTGGTGGATGCGCCGATCATAGGGGTCCCTAACCCCCCCCTTTATTACATCCCCTGCCTATAGCGCCCTTCGGGATGCTGAGGACCGACGCATTGAGACGCTGGCCTCCCATGCCTTTTCCTGTGCCAGGACAGCACTGCGTCCGGCCTGTGCCGCAGCCATTACTGCGGTGGCCGCTAGGACCCTCATCAAGAAATTGCTCGATCATCACCCTGAAGATCTCCCTTGGGAGGTGTTCAATACACTCTCCAATTGTGATGTATTTGTGAAGTTTATTCTATTGGCGATAGAGGATGCGATTAGAATGTGTGCAAGAACTTCCGCCCTTGCGGTGGCTATTCGTCGCCTGCTCTGGCTGCGACAGTGGGGTGCCGATGATGCCACAAAAAAGACTCTTACTGGGCTCCCCTTCAGAGGGCGACGCCTATTTGGGGCCCGTGTAGACCTGTTCGGAACAAAGGGCAAATCACCCCTTCGCAGACGGTCGTCCCGGCCCCCTCGAGGCAGGAGCACCCCCCCCTACCTTAATGTTAAACAGGAACCAGGGGTGTCCTTCCAGATTTTTGGGGCAGACTCTTTTCCCACGAGCAGCAGGCAACGCCCTGGCCCCTCCGGTGGGGCTAAGTCCAAATCTTCCACCAAACCCTGTCAAGCATGATGGGGTGCCCTCGCCCGCCTGGGTGAGGGAATGACTGCAGCACCTGGCTCTTATCAGGAGGCGTTTCGCCTCACTCCGGCAGATCAGGAGGTAGTGTCCTACAGATACAGGTTAGAGTTTGCTGCACTGCTTTCCCCAGTTCTTTATCAGACCCCAGGTACTCCTGGTCTCTGCCCCTGTTTGGTTGCTGGCTCAGGCCATGTTAGGCCTGCAAGGTCTAAAGGTCTCTTGCAGATTGCCGTAATAGGCAGAGGCAAGGGCCGATATACCACCTCCCTCAGCTCCCCAAAGGATGGGTCAGGTGGCCCATTCTGGATTCACTGCAATTCTCCAGTTACAGGCAGTTTCCTGCATGGATACTCTTGAGTTTGGCCATCAGCACCTTGTGCCCGGTGGGCGTCTTGCTGCCCGGGGCACTCTTCTTCAATGCTTAGGTTTACACCCCTGTGCCCTCAGATCTCTGAGGTTCTCCAGGTTCGTGTCGGAAGTCCAACACTGTTACTGGTGGCCCTACTATCTGGCCTCTCTTCAATTCCTAGAGTGTCACTCAGGTGCTGTCTATTGTGATGTCTCTGAGACCAAAGGACGTCCGCGGGCTGCTTACCCGGACGTCCTTCCTTGTTTCCCTGTCTCTGAGTCAGGATAGTTGGATACCCGGCTGGCGGGCCATTGGGAGTCATTTGGATGGGTGTTCAATCACCTCGAGTCCTTGCTGTTCCCCAAAGTGGTGACTCCATTAATAGGAATGTGTCTGGATCAGGTTCAAACCAGATTCTCCCCCTTTCAGCAATTAGGTGGTCCTTCTGGTCTCATGGGCCCAGTCCCTCTCTACTGTTCCGGTTCCTTAACCTGGCAGGGATGCAACTGGTGGGCCGTGGTTAACCTGCTCGGCAGGAGCCTGAGCAGCTAAGAGGCCCCTTATGCTTAGTCCCTTGGGGTAAGCATAGGACAGGGATCCAGCACCCCGGGAGCAGGGCCTGTGGGCCTTCCCTCCTGTATGTCGTGTCTTCTCTTGGAAGTGGACGAACTCGTGGGACCTGTCTGGGGGCAGTTCCCTCTTGTCTCCCTGGAGGCGGCCACCATGGACGCCAACCTTCAGGTTGAGGGGATGGTTCTTCCAAAAACTCCTGGCGAGTCGGTGTTGGTGAGGCCTTAGAGGGTCCTTACGTCTATGGAAGTCTATGCAGATCGCATTTTTTAGTTGGCTCTTCTCGCTTGGCCGTTCCCCCTCCGGAATTGCCAGGCTAGGGGTGCTCGGTCCGTCTGACAACAGACATCCTACATTAAACATTGGAAGGGGCCTGGAGCTGGCGGACCTTCCAGGGAGAGTCTATGTTCCCTTCTGGGGAGACAACGCTCCCTGCATGTTAGTGATATTAGCTCCGGTGAAGCCCCTCTGCGACAGGATGTGCTAATCCCCGTGTCGTTAGGGAGCCCAACCAGTCATGGACCTGTTGGGTCCCGTCAGGCTATCGGTCTTTGTGCCCCTGTTTCAGGACCCTATGTCAGTGGTCCGGATGCCTTAGTACTGTCTTGATAGGACGTCAGTTCTGTATGTCCTTCTTCATTCCCTCTGCTATGCAGGGTTAGGCTGAAGATTACTCTGGTAAGGGGACCGGTGATTCTGGTAACCCCAGTCGACCTAGTATTGGGTGGTTGCAGACATGATACTGCGGTCTGTAGTTCTGCGTCCTGCCAGGAGTGCCAGTTGCTCACTCTGGGCCCTCCTTACGTCATTATAAGTCAAGGTCCCTGGCCTAGTTGTTCTGTCTGCTGAACATACACCTTGTTGGAGACAAGTTTCGCTGTCTCGGTGTTGGTGACTATGGGAGGGCTAGAAGTATGCCTTTTCCTCGTCGTCTTCTATTGTTGATGGGTATTACATACCCACATTTATTGGGGCGAGTTTAGTTCTCTTATTGTTGAACGTTCTCGGTTCCCAGTTTCCAGTGTGGCTTTCAGCAGGAATTGGAATTGGTTCCCCAGCTCAGTCCTCTGAGGGGTCAGGCTCTGCTCTGTCCACCTTGCCTTAGCAGTCTCTGGTTCAGTCTTCTTGGTTAAGACTTCCTTCAGGGGGTGCCTATGTGCGTCCTCCATGTACTCCTATGGTCACTGTTGGGATTGAAGTTGAATTCATTCCGTCTGCTTGCAGGATTGTCCCTTGGTCCTATTCAGGACGCTGTCTGGATGTCCTTACCCTCAAGGTTGTCCTCCTGGTGGCTGTTGCCTTGGTCAGGCGTGTGTTAGCGGGCAGTTCGGTCTACCTAGCTCTCTTTCCTTGAGGTACACCAAGATAAGGTGGAGTTCCGCCTGAAGCCGGATTCTCTACATCTGTAGGTGTCGTATGTTCAATTATTCGAGATATTGTTATCCACGGCTATCCCTCTTCCTTGCAACGTCGAGGAAGTGGTTCTGCATTCTTATGCAGGTGTTGGCAGTTTTTTTCTTAGAAGTCACCGTGTCCCTTAAGGGAACTGAGATTCCTTGGGGCTTGGGTCATTACATCTTGAATGCGCTCATTCTCGCCCGCTCTCGGAGTGGGGCGATTTGGTCCTGGTTGTTTTCCTTAACGGATGTTACTCCTAGTACCTTGTGTTTGGCCTTGGCTTCGGCCAAATTCATCGCTGAACGGATTTTGAGGCTGATTCTTAGGCCTATTCAGGCAAGGGGGAGATCCTCCCTTGTCGCCTTGATTCCTTAATTGTGGGCTTTTGCCTCTTGGGGCTTCAGCTCCGATTTTGCTGTTAAACTGATTGGTTAGGCCACTTCCATTGGCCTTCTGTTCATACCTTTTGCAAGGGTTCTTTTTACAACGTTGATGTTAGGGCCTCAGCTCATGATGTCTTGACCGTATGGTTGCAGGTGACAGTGCTTAAAATGGCTGCTGCGGTCGTTTTTTGTTGGGGATCCCACCCTGCTTATGGACACTGCTTTTGGATGTCCCAAGTGTAAGTATTATATCTGGAGCAGGACGTACTGTATACCAAGAATAATACAATTCTGTGAAATACTCACCTGTAGAATTGGTATACATTGGTATACAGTACTGCTCCACCCCACCCTGTTGTAGCTTTTTCTGGATCCCCTGTATGGTGATTTTTATCATGGTTATCTTTACCAGTTGTTTCTGGGTGGTTTAATTCTCCCGGCTTCTTGTTCACTGCTTTTCAATGCTGGGGATTTGTGGGAGGTCCCTGGGTATATGAAGGGGCGGGAGGAGCCTGTTTTCGCATGCTTCTGCAGTACAGCGCCCTCTGGCGGAGGATAACCCCAAGTGTAAGTATTATATCTGGAGCAGGACATACTGTATACCAATAATACCAATTCTACAGGTGAGTATTTCACAGAATTGTATTTTTTTTCACTATATCCAGTCCAGGTTGTCCCAGAAGTGATGACAGTTGGGTTATCCACCGCTAGGTGGCGCTTGACTGCAGGATAAAAAGCTGTAGCTCCTCCTGGCCCCCTATAAAATCAGATTCCCCAGTGTTCTTCCTGCAGTCTTGCTGCATAAGGATCGTGGACCCACTTCTGCCTCCCAGCTTCGGCTGACCGGTCGGTGAAGGTAGGATGTACGCTGGGATCAGGCATCGACAGAGCTTGGCTCTGGGCCGTAGACCCTGCCTAAAGGATAGCCGGCCATAGGCTGATGGTGAGCGCTATTCTGGCGGGGGGGACCACTTATGCCCACCGTGCTTATGCCCTCCCTGCCCCACAAGCTTTATTCATGTTTGTGCTTGGTGCTGATTTTTCTGACTGGGCTCTTGCCCCTTTAGTGTTTGTTGCGCTCTGTGTGTTTTACTTCACCTCACTTACCCTCCTCGCTTCCTCTCTCCTCCATGCTGCCGCGCGAGGCACTGGGCCGGCTCTCCTGCTGGGCCCCCCTGGGGGCCTCCTGCTGGGCCCCCCGCTCTCCAGGGCGGGCGTGATTATCGCGCCATCGGGGGGGGGGGCGGGGCCGCACGATGACTCTTTTCGCGTCACTACTGTGCAGCTCGCCCCTCGAGGATCGTGTGCTGGCTGCCTGATCCGCGCCATCTTCTCCTCTTGCACGCTGCTGTCGTCCTCGGCCGGCCTGTGAGCGGTGTCGTGAGTCCCTCTCTTTTCTTCTGGCTGCCTTTTTTATGCGCTGGGCATGTGTTGTGGGATGCTCATGTTTTGTTCCCATTGTGCATTCCAGGTGGGCCCCTTGATATTCAGGGTTGTGGTTCCTCTCGGCCTCCGGCCCCCCGCTTGTGCCCCTCCTCTCTCTCCAAGCTCTCTCCCTGTAAAGAGGGATCTCATAAGAGGGTCCGCAGCCTCTCCTGACCCCCCCACGATTGATCTCAGCCCCCAGTGAGGGGGAAGCCAGTAAGGGGTCCCAATCTGATTTGGCGTATCGAGTGGCTAGCCTTGAGAGACAGATCTCTCGCTCTGCTCCTAAAAAAGCCACTAGTAAGAGGCGGCATATTGAGCCGTTTTTTTCTTATAAGGATGGAGATGATGATCTCTTTGGAGACCATGGCTCCGTGGAGGAGGGCGAGTTGCATGAGGACTCCATCTCCACGGTGGATTATTCTGCTGGTCTGGACAGTGGGCCCGCTTCTTCCTCGGATGAGGATACATGGCTCCCTGATGATACGGAGCGGTTGCTGACTGTGGTTTTTGAGACGCTGCATATTGTCCCCCCTAGAGCGGCTAAAAGGAAGCAGAGTGACTTGTTTCGGCCCGAGAGACAGAGGCGAGTCTTTCCTGAGCAGGCCCATTTTTCTGACATGATATTCAAGGAATGGGAAAGGCCTAATAGATTACTGTCGGCGCCCAAGGGCCTGGACAGGCGGTATCCCTTCCCAGAGGAGCTGGTCCGGCTGTAGTCCTGTCCTCCCGAGGTTGATGCCCCTGTGTCGGGGCTGTCCAACACTACGGTCATGCCTTCACCCGATACTGCTTCCTTATGTGATCCAGCTGACAAACACATGGATCAGCTGGTCTGCCATGCCTTCACCTTTGCCGGTGCTTGGTTTCGCCCTGTTTGTGCCGCGGCTATTGTCTCCCTGGCCATTAGAAAGAAGGTGAGACACCTTGTGGATATTGCCAAGTCTCGCAAGCGGGCTGAGGAGTACAAGGCTTGCATGGACTTTATTGCCTTCGTGATCTCTGCCATGGATGATAGCGTCCGGCTTGGTGCCAGGGTCTCGGCCCTGTTAGTCGCTCTTTGCCGCTCGCTCTGGTTGCGGCAGTGGTTGGCTGATGCCATGGCTGAAAAGTCACTCACTAGTATCCCCTTTGTGGGTCACAGGCTGTTTGGGGAGCGTCTGGACCTCCTGGTCAAGGACGGAAGACTCCCTCAGCGACGAAGGCCTGCGCGGCCCTTTCAGGGTTCATGCTCAACGCTGCTTTCGAGGAGGAAGAGGCTCTTCATTTTCAGGTTCCCGCAGAGACTCCTGGGGACGAGGTAGGTCCCGCGGCCGACCCAATCCCTCCTGGGGATCCAAGTCCAAGCCCTCTGCCAAGCCCCCTCAAGCATGAGGAGGCACCCTCACCCATCCGGGTGGGGGGACGGCTTCTGCTATTTGCTCACGTCTAGAGACAGCGCGTCTTGGATTGGTGGATTCAGGAGGTGGTGTCCTCTGGTTACAAGATAGAGCTGGCAGCCCGGCCGCCCTCAAGATTTCTTCAGTCTCGGGTGTTCCAGAACCCGGTGACGGCTCAAGGCCTGCGGTTGGCCGTCCAACAACTTCTGCTGTCAGGTGTGATTCATCCCGTGCCTCGCCTGGAACGGGGTCAGGGCTTTTACTCCAACCTGTTCACGGTGCCCAAGAAGGACAGAACGCTGAGACCCATCCTGGACCTCAAGGGTCTCAACAGGTTTGTCAGGGTCAGACCTTTCCGCATGGAGACCTTGCGGTCCACAGTGAGCTCACTTCGACCCGGCGACTTCTTGACTGCGGTGGGTATCATGGATGCTTATCTGCACATTACGATATTCCAGGGGCATCAGAAGTTCCTGAGGTTTGCGCTGGAGGATCAGCATTACCAGTTTGTGGCTTTACCATTCAGGATATCCTCAGCCCCCCGTGTGTTCACCAAGGTGCTGGCGGGCATCATAGCTCTCCTGAGAATCCAGGGCATCCGCGTGCTGCCTTATCTGGACGATTTGCTGATTGCAGCTCAGTCTCTTCATCAGGCCGAGAGCGACATCCGGACGGTGTTGTCCACTCTCGAGGATTTCGGTTGGGTAGTCAATTACCCCAAGTCTTCCATCACTCCCTCCATGGTGAGGTCTTTTCTGGGCATGAAGGTGGACACGTCTCAGGCCAAGGTTTTCCTACCACAACAGAAAGTGGTGGGTCTTCAGACGCAGGCCCAGCCTGACCGGTTGGGGAGGCTTTTGGCTGACGCAGAAAATCCAAGGTCAGTGGGGGGCCACAGGAGGCCCACTTGCCCATAAATGTCTTGGAATTGAAAGCGACCCGGTTGGTGCTTCTTCACTTGACTCCCCATTTAAGGGGTCGTGCGATCCAGGTCCGCTCGGACAATCAGACGGCGGTTGCCTACATAAATCACCAAGGCGGGACTCTGATTCTGACTTGGGCAGAGGAGAATGTTCCCTGCATCTCGGCAGTTTACATTCCTGGGATAGAGAACCAAGAGGCCGACTTCCTGAGCAGGAGTGCCTCACGCCTGGGGGAATGGTCCCTCAGCAACAAGAACTTTCACGCTCTGTGTCTCCGCTGGGGTCAGCCGGACGTGGACCTATTTGTGTCCAGACACTATCACAAGCTCCCGAGATTCGTATCCCTGTCGAGAGACTCTCTGGCCTTTGCCACAGACGCTCTGGCGATTCCTTGGACGGAGTTCAGGCTCCTTTATGCATTCCCTCCGTTCCCGCTCCTGGGCCGAGTGCTGCGAAAGATAGCCCAGGAGGGGCTACCAACCATCCTGGTGGCTCCTCGTTGGCTGAGGCGGAGTTGGTTCGCGGACATCATTCAGATGTCAGTCGATCGCTACGTCATGCCCGACAACCCAGGGCTTCTCACGCAGGGGTCGCTGCGGCACCCCAATTTACAGACGCTGGCTTTGACGGCCTGGCTATTGAAACCTCAATCCTGACAGAGAAGGGGCTGTCTGCCACGGTTGTTCAGACCATAATTGAGGTGCGGAAGAAGTCTTCCTCCATGATATACTACCGAGTTTGGCATGCCTACATTGCCTGGTGCGAGTCCAAGAGTTTCCCTTGCCGCATTTTTTCTATCTCTAGGATTTTGGAGTTTTTACAACAAGGCCTAGACTTGGGTCTCCAGCTGAGCACCCTCAAGGGCCAGGTCTCGGCATTGGCCATATTCTTCCAAAGAGCCTTTGCCAATCATAGACTGATCAAGAGCTTTTTCCAAGGAGTTATCCATGTACGTCTACCGCGTAATCCTGTAATACCGGTGTTGGACTTAAATTTGGTGCTTTTTGCTCTACAGGGTCCCCCCTTTGAGCCTTTGTGTGATTCTGCATTGTCTATCTTGACCCTAAAGGTGGTCTTTTTGGTAGCTATCACCTCGGTGCGCCGCGTGTCAGAGCTGGCCGCGCTTTGCATGAAGCCTCCTTACTTTGAGCGGCATAAAGGTAAGGTGGTGTTTCGCTTTAAACCTGATTTTTTGCCGTTTCTCCCTTTCATCTTAATGAGGAAGTGGTCTTGCCCTCCTTGTGTCCTGCACCGACTAATTCTAAGGAAAGGACCCTCCATGCCTTGGATGTGGTCAGAGCCATTAAGTATTACCTGGTTGCGACTGAACCCTTCAGGAAATCGGATTTGCTCTTTGCCCTGACAGAGGGCTCTAGGAAGGGTTTGCCACCTGCCAAGTCCACGCTCAGTAAGTGGATTAGACAGGCAGTGGTGCAAGCATATTCTGCCAAGGGGAAGGAACCCTTTTTTCGTATTACAGCTCATTCTACTAGAGCTATTGGTGCTTCCTGGGCTTTTCAGCACCAGGCATCTGTTGAACAAGTTTGTAACTTGGTCTTCTGTTCATACCTTTTACGAAGTTTTACAAGGTTGGTGCTAGGGCCTCAGCTGATACTGTCTTTGGCGCTAGTGAAATGAACTACATACTGTTCTGCACTGGGGATCCCACCCTATATGGACACTGCTTTTGGATGTCCCAACTGTCATCACTTCTGGGACGACCTGGACTGGATGTAGTGAAAAATACAATTCTGTGAGACTCACCTGTAGAATTGTTTTTGAATTTATCCAGTCCAGGTCGTCCCACCCAGCCCTTGTTTTTCATTATCTCTGTTTGCCTATTATGGTGATTATCATTTTTAGATTGGACCGTTGTCCTTAGGTTTTTGTTGGAGAGAGTACATGCTGAAGCTATGTGAAATAACATAGTTTCTTGGCCTCTCGGCCTGTCTCCTTACTGCTGTTTAACCACTGGGGAATCATAGAGAGACACCTGATTTTATAGGGGGCCGGGAGGAGCTACAGCTTTTGATCCTGCAGTCAAGCGCCACCTAGCGGTGGATTACCCAACTGTCATCACTTCTGGGACGACCTGGACTGGATATATTCAAAAACAATTCTACAGGTGAGTTTCACAGAATTGTATTTTTAAGTAACTGCTGCTCACAAGCCATAGCATCTAAATATACAAAACAGTAATAACAATATAATTTAATAAAGATTAATATTATATAAAATATATTAGGCCACAGGTGAGTATAAACATAGAACAATTGCAAGGCTGATCTGCTATCAACCTGATCTGCCTTACCCGAGCTTTATTTGCTTTATAAGTACAAAACTGCCCTACTAAACAGGGCCCTTCCTGCCAAAGTTGGCAGATTAAGTTTGGGTCTGTGTTACGGTCCGAAGCGCACTTAAGGAGTGCATATCCATGCACTTCTGTGCCAGAAGGGATCCTGGTCCCCAGGGGCACTAAACTAACCCAACCTACCCCCTCGTGCCATATTCACTATTTTCAAGCAGAGTGCCATCCAATGGGGACAGAAAACGGTACATACACTCGCTGCAACTACTTTCAGCCCAATAGCAGGTGGCCAACTCTGCATCGTGCATCTATTTCCTGCCCCCACCATACAGATATAGTTATGGCTTTTCATTTAGAGTGTGACACTTACCTCCACCTTCACTTCCAGTCTCTGTTGTCTTGGGCTGGGCGATCATAGATGCTGGATCCTCCGGTCTTCACTGCCTGGTTCTTGCTGCTGCCACTGGGTCCTCTGCTCTTTGTGCCATCACTGCTCTCAACCAGCAGCCCATCTATGTCCTGCTTCAACTGCATCCCCATCTCTGCTTCTGGCTGCACCCTATGTCTGTTCCCCACTTCACTCCGTATATGTCCTCCTCCATGCTACACCCCCATCTCTCCACCATGCTTCCACTGCACCCTTGTATTTGGTCTCCTCTGCAATCTATCTATGCCTTCTTCCACAGCACCCTCATATCTCTTCCCCGTTGCACCCCATCTACTTCATGCTTCCACTGCATCCCCATCTCTGCTCCTGGCTGCACCTATAGTCTGCTCCCCACTGCACCCCCATGTCTGCTCTATGCCCTCCATGCTGCACCCCCATCTATGGCCTGCTTCCACTGCACACTTGTATCTACTCCCCATCTATGCCCTGCTCCCCACTGCACCCCCATCTCTCCACCCTGCTTCCACTGCTGGTGGGGCTCAAAAAAGTTTCAAAAAAAAGCTGCAGGGGGGTTGTTGGCCAGAGGCACTCTGCAGCTAAGCTCATTAAAAAACCGTGGGCACTGGGTCAGGAGCTCAGCTGAGCTCAATAACAATACCACCTGCGGAAAGCATTTAGCAGTGGATGCGGAGTTGGCTGGCACTGGTTTACTGTAAAAAAGTAGCATCTCAGTTGATTCTGCCGGCGCCTTGTGCCCTCTTGGCTGTTCCCACTCAGTGATTCCTGCACTGCTCATCACAAAGGGGTGGGGCAGGGACAGAGAGCAGGGAAGAGCAGAGAGCTGAACTGGGCGCCAGAGGAGCCAGCGCCAGCCACGACCCTGCATCCACCACTAAATGCTTCTGCGGGTGGCATTGCAATTAAACTCAGTTGAGCTCTGGTTCCCCACCCACATGTGCCCGCAGTTACTTTAGTAAACGGAGCTGCGCAACACTTTTGCCCCCGCCCCACCTTAAGCTGCTCTGGCCAACCCCACACAGCAGCTCTGGACAGCACCCTTTTTGTCCCATATAAGTGCTCACCCTCAGGAAAGTGGTGGGGGCCCTGGGGCGCCGCCCCTTGGACCCCCCTTTAATCCACTCCTGGATGGTCAGAATGAGACTGCAAAACAGAGGAAGACTGTTACGGTAGCAGAGGGAGCAACATGAAATGAAAACAGGAAAAAGCCAGCAAAAATAGACTGAAACAAATATAAAAGGCAAAGTCAAAGGGGTTGAACCAGACTAAAATTCAAAATTAGCCTGTGGTCCACTTACTAGGGATCCTACACAGCTGCCTATTTGGGATATCCGACAGTCAGAATTGCTACATAACCTGAGTTGTATATCCCACCTAGCAACCCCTGACAGTCTGCCAGCAGCGATGTGGTTGTTCGCACTTCCTGTGTCGAATAAGACTGGTGGATCACGGCTAGGAGGTATTTCCAATGCTAGTGTTTTTGATTGTGGGGCATCCCTAGGAATAATGAATACTGGCCCAAAGATCAGTTCAGTTTAAGGTTAAGCAGGTCTATACATCATTTGCTCCATGTCGGACTAGATTACTTTATGCTTGCCACAGAAAATAATTCTTGTGGCCCACCTGCACTTCATCAAAAGTGAAAAATGGGGGGCTGCTAGTTGGGATGGAAGGGTTGTGTATCACAGCAGGTCAGTATGGAAGAGTTGTGAATCGCAGGGATATATGGAATGGCTGTGGGTCCCGTGGAGGCGCTGTGGGTCAACCAGGAAGATTTGTGGGTCGCAGGTAAGCACAGAGTGGTAGTATGATGCGGGATGACATGGGTGGCCTGTGGGCCAGCATGGAGGGGTTGTGGATCGCAGGGAGGCATGGAAGGCCTAGGGGTCAGTATTAACATTTGTGGGTTGCAGGGAGCCATGGACGGGCTGTGGGACAGCATTAAAGCATTGTGGATTACAGGAAGGAATATTAGGCTCATGGGTTGAAGGGAGGTATGGAAAGACTGTGGGTCAGCATGGAAGGGTCATGAATTGCAGGTCAGCATGGGAGGGTTGTGGATAACAGGTCAGCATGGGAGGGTTGTGGATAACAGGTCAGCATGGGAGGGTTGTGGATAACAGGTCAGCATGGGAGGGTTGTGGATAACAGGTCAGCACGGGAGGGTTGTGGATAGCGGGTCAGCACGGGAGGGTTAGGGATAACAGGTCAGCGCGGGAGGGTTGTGGATAACAGGTCAGCGCGGGAGGGTTGTGGATAACAGGTCAGCGCGGGAGGGTTGTGGATAACAGGTCAGCGCGGGAGGGTTGTGGATAACAGGTCAGCGCGGGAGGGTTGTGAATAACAGGTCAGCGCGGGAGGGTTGTGGATAGCAGGTCAGCGCGGGAGGGTTGTGGATAGCAGGTCAGCGCGGGAGGGTCGCGGATAGCAGGTCAGCGCGGGAGGGTCGCGGATAGCAGGTCAGCGCGGGAGGGTCGTGGATAACAGGTCAGCGCGGGAGGCTCATCACAAAGGGGTGGGGCAGGGACAGAGAGCAGGGAAGAGCAGAGAGCTGAACTGGGCGCCAGAGGAGCCAGCGCCAGCCACGACCCTGCATCCACCACTAAATGCTTCTGCGGGTGGCATTGCAATTAAACTCAGTTGAGCTCTGGTCCCCCACCCACATGTGCCCGCAGTTACTTTAGTAAACGGAGCTGCGCAACACTTTTGCCCCCGCCCCACCTTAAGCTGCTCTGGCCAACCCCACACAGCAGCTCTGGACAGCACCCTTTTTGTCCCATATAGGTGCTCACCCTCGGGAAAGTGGTGGGGGCCCTGGGGCGCCGCCCCTTGGACTCCCCTTTAATCCACTCCTGGATGGTCAGAATGAGACCGCAAAACAGAGGAAGACTGTTACGGTAGCAGAGGGAGCAACATGAAATGAAAACAGGAAAAAGCCAGCAAAAATAGACTGAAACAAATATAAAAGGCAAAGTCAAAGGGGTTGAACCAGACTAAAATTCAAAATTAGCCTGTGGTCCACTTACTAGGGATCCTACACAGCTGCCTATTTGGGATACCCGACAGTCAGAATTGCTACATAACCTGAGTTGTATATCCCACCTAGCAACCCCTGACAGTCTGCCAGCAGCGATGTGGTTGTTCGCACTTCCTGTGTCGAATAAGACTGGTGGATCACGGCTAGGAGGTATTTCCAATGCTAGTGTTTTTGATTGTGGGGCATCCCTAGGAATAATGAATACTGGCCCAAAGATCAGTTCAGTTTAAGGTTAAGCAGGTCTATACATCATTTGCTCCATGTCGGACTAGATTACTTTATGCTTGCCACAGGAAATAATTCTTGTGGCCCACCTGCACTTCATCAAAAGTGAAAAATGGGGGGCTGCTAGTTGGGATGGAAGGGTTGTGTATCACAGCAGGTCAGTATGGAAGAGTTGTGAATCGCAGGGATATATGGAATGGCTGTGGGTCCCGTGGAGGCGCTGTGGGTCAACCTGGAAGATTTGTGGGTCGCAGGTAAGCACAGAGTGGTAGTATGATGCGGGATGACATGGGTGGCCTGTGGGCCAGCATGGAGGGGTTGTGGATCGCAGGGAGGCATGGAAGGCCTAGGGGTCAGTATTAACATTTGTGGGTTGCAGGGAGCCATGGACGGGCTGTGGGACAGCATTAAAGCATTGTGGATTACAGAAAGGAATATTAGGCTCATGGGTTGAAGGGAGGTATGGAAAGACTGTGGGTCAGCATGGAAGGGTCATGAATTGCAGGTCAGCATGGGGGGGTTGTGGATAACAGGTCAGCATGGGAGGGTTGTGGATAACAGGTCAGCACGGGAGGGTTGTGGATAACAGGTCAGCACGGGAGGGTTAGGGATAACAGGTCAGCACGGGAGGGTTGTGGATAACAGGTCAGCACGGGAGGGTTGTGGATAACAGGTCAGCATGGGAGGGTTGTGGATAACAGGTCAGTATGGGAGGGTTGTGGATAACAGGTCAGCACGGGAGGGTTGTGGATAACAGGTCAGCACGGGAGGGTTGTGGATAACAGGTCAGCACGGGAGGGTTAGGGATAACAGGTCAGCACGGGAGGGTTGTGGATAACAGGTCAGCACGGGAGGGTTGTGGATAACAGGTCAGCACGGGAGGGTTGTGGATAACAGGTCAGCACGGGAGGGTTGTGGATAACAGGTCAGCACGGGAGGGTTGTGGATAACAGGTCAGCACGGGAGGGTTAGGGATAACAGGTCAGCACGGGAGGGTTGTGGATAACAGGTCAGCACGGGAGGGTTGTGGATAACAGGTCAGCACGGGAGGGTTGTGGATAACAGGTCAGCACGGGAGGGTTGTGGATAACAGGTCAGCACGGGAGGGTTGTGGATAACAGGTCAGCACGGGAGGGTTGTGGATAACAGGTCAGCACGGGAGGGTCGTGGATAACAGGTCAGCACGGGAGGGTCGTGGATAACAGGTCAGCACGGAAGAGTCGTGGATAACAGGTCAGCACGGAAGAGTCGTGGATAACAGGTCAGCACGGCAGGGTCGTGAATAACAGGTCAGCACGGGAGGGTCGTGGATAACAGGTCAGCACGGGAGGGTCGTGGATAACAGGTCAGCACGGGAGGGTCGTGGATAACAGGTCAGCACGGGAGGGTCGTGGATAACTGGTCAGCACGGGAGGGTCGTGGATAACAGGTCAGCACGGGAGGGTCGTGGATAACAGGTCAGCACGGGAGGGTCGTGGATAACAGGTCAGCACGGAAGAGTCGTGGATAACAGGTCAGCACGGGAGGGTCGTGGATAACAGGTCAGCACGGGAGGGTCGTGGATAACAGGTCAGCACGGGAGGGTCGTGGATAACAGGTCAGCACGGGAGGGTCGTGGATAACAGGTCAGCACGGGAGGGTCGTGGATAACAGGTCAGCACGGGAGGGTCGTGGATAACAGGTCAGCACGGGAGGGTCGTGGATAACAGGTCAGCACGGCAGGGATGTGGATAACAGGTCAGCACGGGAGGGTTGTGGATAACAGGTCAGCACGGGAGGGTCGTGGATAACAGGTCAGCACGGGAGGGTCGTGGATAACAGGTCAGCACGGCAGGGATGTGGATAACAGGTCAGCACGGGAGGGTTGTGGATAACAGGTCAGCACGGGAGGGTTGTGGATAACAGGTCAGCACGGGAGGGTCGTGGATAACAGGTCAGCACGGGAGGGTCGTGGATAACAGGTCAGCACGGGAGGGTCGTGGATAACAGGTCAGCACGGGAGGGTCGTGGATAACAGGTCAGTATGGCGGGGTTGTGGATAACAGGTCAGCATGGAAGGGTCGTGGATAACAGGTCAGCACGGCAGGGATGTGGATAACAGGTCAGCACGGGAGGGTTGTGGATAACAGGTCAGCACGGGAGGGTTGTGGATAACAGGTCAGCACGGGAGGGTCGTGGATAACAGGTCAGCACGGGAGGGTCGTGGATAACAGGTCAGCACGGGAGGGTCGTGGATAACAGGTCAGCACGGGAGGGTCGTGGATAACAGGTCAGCACGGGAGGGTCGTGGATAACAGGTCAGCACGGGAGGGTCGTGGATAACAGGTCAGTATGGCGGGGTTGTGGATAACAGGTCAGCATGGAAGGGTCGTGGATAACAGGTCAGCACGGCAGGGATGTGGATAACAGGTCAGCACGGGAGGGTTGTGGATAACAGGTCAGCACGGGAGGGTTGTGGATAACAGGTCAGCATGGGAGGGTCGTGGATAACAGGTCAGCACGGCAGGGATGTGGATAACAGGTCAGCACGGGAGGGTTGTGGATAACAGGTCAGCACGGGAGGGTTGTGGATAACAGGTCAGCATGGAAGGGTCGTGGATAACAGGTCAGCACGGCAGGGATGTGGATAACAGGTCAGCACGGGAGGGTTGTGGATAACAGGTCAGCACGGGAGGGTCGTGGATAACAGGTCAGCACGGGAGGGTCGTGGATAACAGGTCAGCACGGGAGGGTCGTGGATAACAGGTCAGCACGGGAGGGTCGTGGATAACAGGTCAGCACGGGAGGGTCGTGGATAACAGGTCAGCACGGGAGGGTCGTGGATAACAGGTCAGTATGGCGGGGTTGTGGATAACAGGTCAGCATGGAAGGGTTGTGAATAACAGGTCAGCATGGGAGGGTCGTGGATAACAGGTCAGTATGGCGGGGTTGTGGATAACAGGTCAGCATGGAAGGGTCGTGGATAACAGGTCAGCACGGCAGGGATGTGGATAACAGGTCAGCACGGGAGGGTTGTGGATAACAGGTCAGCACGGGAGGGTTGTGGATAACAGGTCAGCACGGGAGGGTCGTGGATAACAGGTCAGCACGGGAGGGTCGTGGATAACAGGTCAGCACGGGAGGGTCGTGGATAACAGGTCAGCACGGGAGGGTCGTGGATAACAGGTCAGCACGGGAGGGTCGTGGATAACAGGTCAGCACGGGAGGGTCGTGGATAACAGGTCAGCACGGGAGGGTCGTGGATAACAGGTCAGTATGGCGGGGTTGTGGATAACAGGTCAGCATGGAAGGGTCGTGGATAACAGGTCAGCACGGCAGGGATGTGGATAACAGGTCAGCACGGGAGGGTTGTGGATAACAGGTCAGCACGGGAGGGTTGTGGATAACAGGTCAGCATGGGAGGGTCGTGGATAACAGGTCAGCACGGCAGGGATGTGGATAACAGGTCAGCACGGGAGGGTTGTGGATAACAGGTCAGCACGGGAGGGTTGTGGATAACAGGTCAGCATGGAAGGGTCGTGGATAACAGGTCAGCACGGCAGGGATGTGGATAACAGGTCAGCACGGGAGGGTTGTGGATAACAGGTCAGCACGGGAGGGTCGTGGATAACAGGTCAGCACGGGAGGGTCGTGGATAACAGGTCAGCACGGGAGGGTCGTGGATAACAGGTCAGTATGGCGGGGTTGTGAATAACAGGTCAGCATGGAAGGGTTGTGAATAACAGGTCAGCATGGGAGGGTCGTGGATAACAGGTCAGTATGGCGGGGTTGTGGATAACAGGTCAGCATGGAAGGGTTGTGAATAACAGGTCAGCACGGGAGGGTCGTGGATAACAGGTCAGCATGGGAGGGTCGTGGATAACAGGTCAGTATGGCGGGGTTGTGGATAACAGGTCAGCATGGAAGGGTCGTGGATAACAGGTCAGCATGGGAGGGTCGTGGATAACAGGTCAGCACGGGAGGGTCGTGGATAACAGGTCAGCATGGCGGGGTTGTGGATAGCAGGTCAGCATGGCGGGGTTATGGATAACAGGTCAGCATGGGAAGGTTGTGGATAACAGGTCAGCACGGGAGGGTCGTGGATAACAGGTCAGCATGGCGGGGTTGTGGATAACAGGTCAGCACGGGAGGGTTGTGGATAACAGGTCAGCATGGCGGGGTTGTGGATAACAGGTCAGCACGGAAGGGTCGTGGATAACAGGTCAGCATGGCGGGGTTATGGATAACAGGTCAGCATGGGAGGGTTGTGGATAACAGGTCAGCATGGCGGGGTTGTGGATAACAGGTCAGGATGAAGCTCCGCTCCATTCAGTTATACAAGATGCTGTGATATCACAGCAGCTAACGAGCTGAATGGTGCAGAGCGGGCCATTGGTTGCATCCCCGTTCACCTATAGCTGGGGGCATGCCCGGGCCGGCCAATTACAAATGGCTGCTTTAGGTATACCTCTAGCTAAAAGTATGGCGAGACTGTGACCACTCATGCATTATTGGAACGAGGTTAGGTGAGTGGGTATTGTGATTTAATGGGGTTTCACACAGTGGGGCAACTTAGTTGGGGATGCTACAGGGGGTAGAAATTGGACAGCCATATAGGCAATATGCCATGGACAGGCAATGCCAGGATGCCCCTCTGTGTATTTTTGGGGAGGAGGTTAAGGCTAATGGACAGGTTGGCTATATGAAATAAGGGGAGGCTTTGCAGTCCAGCACAGAGGTCAGGCCTTGGTTAGGGTACAGGGCAAGCTCCTATTCAGGCTTTGATACTGGTCCATAAAACTACACACGTTTGTATAATGTAATATTGATAATATATATATTTATTTATATGTTGTATTTATATATTTTTTAAACCAGACCTTCACCATGATTTATTGAAAAGCCCAAACCTTTAAAAAAATGATCCCCCAGCATCTAAAGTTAATATATTTTAAGTTTTTAGTCACTTATTATTCTTTCCCCCACTGGGCTGCAACTCTGTTCAGGACTTTAGGATATGGGTGCCGCTTGCTCAGAAGCATCACACTTACTGAGGAAAGGAGGGTGGGATAAAGTACAGGGGGGCGGGTTATAGTTGTGCTTTGCTCAGACACAGTCAGAAGGCACTTCCTGTTTGCAGGCAGCCTGATACTCCTTGAGCCACCATCTTGGATGTTTAAAGGCTCATAACATGCAGTAGATGCAGGTAGGATGATTTTTAATGTGGGCAATCTGTATGTACAGGGTGTGGGAAACATATAAGATATGCTCTTATTCAGAGGGAAGGACCGCTTTAATTCTACAATTATATACATATATATATAGTGTATTGTATAACTTTTATTCTAACTCATTTGTCAAGCTGCTCCCAGAATGCATCGCTGCAGCTTGCTGGGCAAAGAGGCGGGGCCGTGAGACTCTAAGAAGTGAATACGCAGCCGCTCGGCGTCACGTGACCTGCCTTAAAGCGTTTTCTAGTATTTTCAGTCAGAGCAGTCAGGAGGTGAGCGGCTATCGGGTACCACAGCCATGGCGCAGTACAAGGGGGCGGCCAGCGAGGCCGGCAGGGCCATGCAGCTGATGAAGAAGCGAGAGAAGCAGCGGGAACAGCTGGAGCAGATGAAGCAGAAGATCGCTGAGGTAACTGCCGCCATTATAGCCTCCATAGAGGTGGCTGTGTTGTCCCCACTATAGTGCTCCGGAGGTTGACGTTCCCTCACTTAACCCTTCCATGACTGTGATAAGGCTCCCAGCCTTCCCTGTCACACAGCTCTATGCAATTGCTGGGTTATCTATAACCAGGAAGGCTGGCTTGTCTCACTCCTCAGGTTTTTTTTTTTTTTGGGGGGGGGGGGGAAGAGAAGTACTTGTAGTGTGTTATCTGATGTCCATGCTGGTGTTGCCCCCCCCTTCCCTCATTAGCCATTGAGGGAGCATGCAGAGACCAGTATTAAAGCGGTCCTTCACTGAATAAGAGTCTATCTTATATGTTTCCCACACCCTGTACATACAGATTAAAATTCATCCTACCTGCATCTGTTGCATGTTATGAGCATTCAAACATCCAAGATGGCGGCTCATGGAACATCAGACAGCCTGTAAACAGGAAGTGCCTTCTGACTGTGCTGCTCTGCATTCTGGGATTGCTGACCTTTTCCTGACCCCAGCCCTGCTCTGTCTGAGCAAAGCTCAGCTATAACCTGCCCCCTGTAGCTTATCCCACTCTCCTCTCCTCAGTAAGTGTGATGCTTCTGAGTCAAGATGGCTGCGCCCATATCCTAAAGTCCTGAACAGAGTTGCAGCCCAGTGGGAGAATAAGTGACTAAAACTTAAAATACTAACTTTAGATGTTGGGGAATTGTTTTTTAAGGGCTTGGGCTTTTCAATAATCATGGTGAAGGTCCGGTTTAAAAGAGAAACAACACCTGGGATTCTCTGTGTATTGATGGCAATTGGGATTCCCACTCTGTGTTGTTTACGGATGTGTTACCTTTCTGGTGATCCCACGGTGGATGGGTGCACAGCCAATTGGCGCACTACACTCCTCCATCTTCTGTAAGCCAGAGCAAGCTGAATAGATTGAGCGTGCCACTGGCTGCACCCCCCCCCCCGCCGCCTAACTGTGCCAGCAATACAAATGCCTGGCACATGTACATGCCTCAGAGGTAGGTCAGGGATGTCAAAGCATCCAGCAAGTGTAGTTTACTCAGTGATCTCTGGGTTTGATCTGGTGGATTAATTTGTGCAGCATGAGAGCTAAAGAGCTGCAATGTGGAGAGCCACAAATTATGACCCGCTGGTGGCTCTCCAGGAGGGGGTCGGGGAACACTGGTCTAAACCATTGCATAAGTGCTAGCACTTAGCATTATATAGAGAACAGGGCTACAGTACTTATATAGAACATAAAGCATATTTATTGAAATACAAATTCTGAACAAATAACTTAAAGCAGAGGTGCTCAAAGTTTTGAAGAGCGCATATTATTATTATTATTATTATTATATTTTTTTTATTTTTAAAATGGCCCGAAACCTGATTTTGACTATTCTGGGTTTTGGTCCTTTCCCTGGGGGTGCCCCGCTGTGTGCAAACCCCCCAGATTGCCCAATCTCACTAACCTCCTCCTGGTCCCATGGCACGTCTAAGAGCAGCGGCTCTGACAGCCGCATCATCCGCTTCCCTCTAACAGGGAGGGTGCCCATGCCGGCCATTAATTAAGAGCCACTCCTTTTAGACGCACTTCTGTGGGACCAGGCTGAGGTGAGCTGGGCTTGGCATCATTGGGGGTTTCACACAGCGAGCAGCGGCCGCATCCCTTCAGAAGGGAGCAGGCCCATGCCAGGCATTTGTGTATGGTTGGTGCAGACACCCTTCCTTTTTAAAGAGCAGTAGGGGGGTGATGCAGCCGCCAGCGCGCTCGGATCCGGTCCACTTTAAAGTCATCCCACCCCAGCCTTGGTGTGTAAATAATGAGGTGTCGCAGTGCAGTGTGATTGAGCTGGCAGCTTCCAGGACCACTGACCTCATTTTCTCTTTGTCCCTGTTGTTCTTACAGGAGAATGTGGTGAAAGCAAACATCAACAAGAAATTCTCTGCACATTACGATGCTGTGGAGGCTGAGCTTAAATCTAGCACCGTTGGTGAGTCTATATGATTATTCTTGTTATGCCACGCCACATGAGTGTCACAGCAGAGGTGCTTTTGTGCGAACCTGCCAGTTCTTATAGGGCCAATGTGAGTAATTCATTCATTTTATCTTTATACAGTTTGGTTTGGCTCATAAGGCATACACCCTCCATCTCTCCTACTAGGCTTCCTTATTATGAACTGTTGCATGTTATGCGTTTTTTTTTTTTTTTTTGTACATATTATTCTCTTCTGCATTTTAGGTCTGGTGACCCTAAATGACATGAAGGCCAAGCAAGAGGCTCTAGTGAAGGAACGGGAGAAGCAGCTGGCTAAGAAAGAGCAGTTCAAAGACCTGCAGTTGTAAGTGGAGGGCAGGCCTTTCTTGGCACGTAGTTTTGGTGGTTGAACTTCCTTGGGCCCTGCGGTGTTGTAGGAATATTCAGATGGTGTTGTCCAAGCATTAGGCAGGCATCTGCACTGGGCATACTGGGGCCCCTGCACCTTGGGAGGGCCCACCTCATATCCTCTACCCTGGGCATCCCCTAGGCAGGACACAGGGCATGCAGTAACCAGGACTAAGGGGAGCCTTTTTATTCCCTTTCTTCCCTTCCATCTATCACTTCTGTCAAACCTTTTTTTCTTTTTTTTTGTTTCCATCTAATCTTTGTTTCATTCAGCCATTCTTTCTTTTTCTTTCTCTCTCCTTTCTTCCTATTCTTTGTTTTTTCTTTCATCCTATTTACCTTTTATTCCTCTTTTCTTTCTGTCATTCCTTCTAATATTTTCTTCTTTCTATTTTTTGGCAGTACATCCAACTTTATCACCATGGGCCTTTTTTATCAAGCATCAGTGCCTATTTTTTTGCCTGAAAAACAGGCAGCGCCAATCCGGCTGCCAGTCTAGTTCACAGCGCCAGGCCCTCTTGTTTCAGCTGTGCCAGTTAATAGTAGTTCTGAAGATAAAGATCCTATTGATCACAATGGTCAGAAATGTATTGAAGTGCTCAATGCTTATAAATAATACTAAACACATTTGTACAGAACTTGTGACTTGTTATGTAACCGCAGGACCTAGATGTTGCCAAATGTTGTTGTGTGGCTTTTTTTTTATTTATTTATTTTTTATAAAAGGCTAATTTTAAAGTTTTTGCCCTTTTGCCCCCAGCACTGATATTCTGTGACTGTCAATCTTTTTCGTATTTCCAAAAATATGCTGTTCAGTGCCTAAAAGACGGCTGTACAGAGTGGAGCTGTTATAATCAGCATAAGGATCCAACAGGCGCTGACACAGCCCCGACAATATCCAGTGTCCAAAACCAAGCTGATTATTTATCATTGGGCAATGTGACTTGCAGCGCCCTTCTGTACTAATAACCGCACCAAAGTAAAAATAGACACCGATGAACAAAAAAGGCAAAATGCCTGCAAAATGGTTCTAAACTGCGCACTTCTTAAATAAGGCTCCATGTATGGTATCATGCCCCACCTCAAGTAGCCCACTTAACACCCAAGGGCCCACAAAGACCTGGAGCTGGCCCTGCCAAGCATGATGTGCCTGCTTAGAGAGATCTGCAGCACTGCTAGAATCTCGATGCTGGAGTGTCTTTTTGGAACACGGTACCATTTCTGCTTGGGCACACAGCTGCAGTCCTTGCTGTGATCCACCACATTTGTTTCATTTTTCTCAAAACCTCCTCAGGGCAGCATACTTTTGAAACCTTATGGCTCCGCCCCCTAGGTAGGAACACAAGACCACCCAGCCTCCAGTTGGTCTGGCTCCTGTGCAAGGCAGGAACACATGAAACATCAGCTCCTGAACCGATTGGTTTAGCGAAGCACCAGTGCTGTGGGTATGTGCAGGGCGGACCCATTTCCCAGCTTCAGAGGCATCCTGTCAGGGACCCGGGATACCCCCAGGGGATAGGCCTGATTCTTCTTTCCCTGACAATACTTGGGCGGTGGGAGGAGGCTCTTTTACCCTTTTACTAAGGGTAAACTATTACCTAGGGGCGGAGCCATAAGGTCTCAAGAGTATGCTGCCTATTGGGATGTTTAGAAAAGAAGTTACCAGGTAACTAAGAAAAGTTTTTTCTTTTTTTCTCCAGGAAGCTCGAGAAACAAAGAGAAAAAGAACGTAAGAAGGAAGAAAAGAGGAAAATTGCCAGCTTGTCCTTTACCGTGGATGATGATGAAGAGGATGAAGATGATGATGATGAAGAGGAAGAGGAGGAGGAGGATGATTATGATCAAGATGATGAGGAAGAACAAGAAAGAGAAGGTGAGCCTTTGCTTTGGGTGGACTTTTTTAAAATCCTATCTTTTTAAGGATCATTGTGCAATTTGAGTGATAGTGTAGATTGCTGGTACTTCTTTTCCCAGGGAGATTGTATCCTCTTCTGTATTATCCTGTGTTACAGCATTCCAACTTTTCAATTTGATCAGACTGTGACTCCCAAATGGCCAATTAGTAAGAAATTTTGTGTAGAAAAAGTGTTACATGTTTTTTTTTCTCACCTTTTATATAAGTAATAGGGCTACTTATATAGAACATAAAGCATATTTATTGGAATACAATAACATAACGAGACAGGGGTGCTCCATTTTGGAAGAACGTGGGCCGTATACCATAATTTTCACCCTGTAAGATGCATCTGCCCATAAGGCACACCTAGGATTTGGTGGAGGAAAATAAGAAAAATAATATTCTGAACCAGATAATAAGCAAGGTGCAGAATTCCGACACCTTCCATGGACTCCAGAATTGTAAGATGAAATCACTGGCTCCCCACCATTGGTAATAATGAAGATGCCAGCACTGCATGGAGGAGCTGCAGGGGAACACTGGATCTGCACAGAAATCTGCAGGTGACTAAAGACTTTTCTCCCTTCAGTATGGCCATGGAGAGAGAGAGCGCTCCTCCTCCCTAGGGAGGAAATACAACTAGAACAAGTTAAAATCTTCAAGCATTTCTGTATTCCTTCCCTATTGACTAAACCAGAAAATCTTGAAGAATCAACACAGGCAGTTGATGTCCATAGAGTTTTTTTTGTAGGTCACTATTTGTTTCTTTGGAAAAAATAGAGGGTTAGCAGCCTCCAAGGCTTCTCTGGCCAGGTGGACTAGACAGGTTATCTCACTAGCATACTTGCTATGGATTCCTCCCTGCCTTACATCAAAGCCCACTCCACCAGACCAGTTTCCACATCCTGGGCAGAAAATCTGGTGCCTCTGTAGAGAAAATATGTAAGTTGATCTCTTCCCCCCCCCCCACCTTACTCCAACACTACAGGCTAGACCTGTTATCAAATAAGAAGCAATCCTTCGGCTGAAGGGTCCTACAGGCCATATCCTACCCATTATTACTAAGGGCCTTGGAGGTGGGGTAGACCAAGTCTATCTGCTGTCTGAGGCAAACTATAGAAGAGTGTCCCCAAATATTTGGCTATACTCATTAAAGCAATCCAGGGAGTGGGGGGTCGCGCCAAGCCCACTTGATTGACTTAAAGAGGTGTGGCGGCATCCCCTATTAGGATGCCCCACTGTGAGAGGATTCTGGAACTTGTCAGTAGTTTTTACTCTGGCCAGGAAAGCCGCTTCCACTTAAGCAACACAGAGCCACAAGAGTATACGAAACTTAGAAACCGCATGCTGATAGGTTGTGCCCTCATGCCTGTGATTGACTTAACACATTTATTTTGCATTCCAATGAGAAAAACAATAAGGAATAACTCCAAAAACCTTACAAAATTGAGTTTTTCCTTTTAAGCGGTGAGTCTGGCGTTTTACTTTAAAGTGGACCAACACCCAGGATTTTGACTATCCTGGGTTTTGGTCCACTTCGGCGGGGCACCCCGATCGGGGGTGCCCCGCTGTGTGAAACCCCCCAGAAACCCCAAAAAACTCACCTCTCAGCGCTCCCACGTGAGCGCCGCAGCCAATCCCCGCCAACGTCCAGGCGGGGATCAGGAACGTCCAAGACGCTTCCGCCGCCGCCGCCTCCCGCGCGTCACTCTCGGCGCGCGCGCCCCCCCGTCGGCCATTCACAGAGGGCCGGCGCGGGCGCGCGCACGTCTGGAGGGGCGCGCGGGAGGCGGCGGCGGCGGAAGCGGCGGCGGATCAGGTAAGGTGTTTTTGGGGTTTCTGGGGGGTTTCACCCCGCGGGACATCCCGATCTCGGATGTCCCGCGGGGTGGGAGGTGATCGGCCCGGGAATCTTATAGATTTCCGGGCCGATCACCCCTGGGTGTTGGTCCTCTTTAAGCAGAAGAACACAGGGAAAATGCAATGCATTGTATTTGTGCATGTCATTTGCTTGTTTTCTTACTAGTGTAATTTATAATATATAACAGCAACTCCCTACTATCCTTTTTGTTCCAGTAATTCCAAAGAAGAAAAAGAAACTGGGGAAGAATCCGGATGTGGACACCAGTTTCCTGCCAGACAGAGATAGGGAGGTATGGATCTTAGGATATATTTCTGGGTCAAATTGAAGGATATGTTGCTAATTCCATCTTGATAAGTACTTGTGTAGATAAAGATTTGGGGAGGGGAGTAATATAGAGTAAATATTTTCACCTTGCATAATGTTAAAATAACTAGGCTCAGATTGTGTGGCAAAGATCTGTGCTTTCTAAAAATACCATTTTGTGATTACTCACCTGTAAAATGGGTATTATAAGTATGTCACACACCCCGCTTCCATAATCATGACATGTGGGTTACGGCCAGTAGAGGGCGAACTTTGCAGAGATGACAGGAAAAAAAAAGAGCCCGTCCCAGTCCATAAATACCTGGGACCTCCCACACATTCCCCAGTATAGGACAGCAGTAATGGGACCAGGAAGAGCCAAATATAAACAAACATAACACTAAAAGGTTCACCATATAAAAGATCCAAAATGCCAATAAGGGTGGGATGAAGCGGGGTGTGTGTGACATACTTATAATACCCATTTTACAGGTGAGTAATCACAAAATGGTATTATTCTAAGTATGTCACACACCCCGCTTCCATAATCATGACATGTGGGACATCCAATAGCAGTGTCCGTCATGGGTGGGAACCGAAAACAGTAAAAGAATGCACCAACTTAAACCACTGCAGCTTGCAGAACCTCGCGGCCAAAAGCGGCATCCGCTGAAGCCCACACATCAACCTTGTAAAACTTGGAAAAAGTATGAACGGAAGACCAAGTAGCAGCCTTACAAACCTGTTCAACAGAAGCCTGGTGCTGAAAAGCCCAGGACGCACCAACAGCACGAGTAGAATGCGCAGTGATCTTAAAAGGGAGAGTCCTCCCCTTGGCAGAATAGGCCCCAACAATGGCCTGACGTATCCATTTACTAATGGTAGACTTGACAGGCGCCAAACCTTTCTGGGGCCCGGAGGGCACCACGAACAAGGCATCCCTCTTACGAAAGGAAGAAGTAGCAACCAAATAGTACTTCACACAACGAACCACATCCAAAGAGTGCACGACCCTCTCCTTGTCATTGCTAGGCTTATGACACAAGGAAGGGAGAACCACATCCTGATTGAGATGGAAGGCAGAAACCACCTTAGGAAGGAAATCTGGCTTAAAACGAAAAACCACCTTGTCTTGGTGTCTCTAAGTAAGGGGCTTGAATGTAAAGAGCCGCCAACTCGAGACACGTCGAATAGAGGTAATGGCCACCAACAAAGGCAATCCTTTGTGTAAGCATAGAAAGTGCAACATCCTGCACCGGCTCAAAAGGAGGCCCCTGGAGGGCCGACAGAACCAAATTCAAATCCCAAACTGGCAACAAAGGCTTTCGAGGGGGCCCCCTGGAAAAAAGTTTTAACCAAAGGATGAAGAGCAAAGGACCTTTGAAAGAAGACCGCCAGGGCAGAGACCTGCCCTTTCAAGGTACTAAGCTGGAGCCCCAGGTCCAGACCGTGTTGAAGAAAATCCCAAATCCTAGGGATCGAAAACACCCTGCAAAGCCCTAGCCTCACATCAATCAATATAGGACCTCCAAGTCCTGTAGTAGATGTTAGAGGAAGATCACTTCCTAGCCCTAACAAGTGTCTGAATCACAGCATCAGACAAACCTTCTTCTTTTAAGATGGAGGTTTCAGCAGCTACGCCGTCAAAGCCAGCGTTTGTAAATTGGGGTAACAAAGTTGACCTTGAGTGATCAGATCCGGAAACAGGAGCAATCTGTACTGATATACCGCCAGCCGTACGACGTCCGTGAACCAAACCTGTCTTGGCCACTTTGGGGCCACCAGAATTGCTGGTGCACCCTCTTGAACCAGCTTGCGCACCACCTTGCCCACCATGGAGAAGGGGGGAAACGGGTACAGGAACCCCAGATCCCTCCAGGCAAGACTTGGCGTCCGCTGCCAGGGCCAGAGGATCCTAAGACAGAGACACAAACATTTCGGAGCTTGCGATTGTGACGTGAGGCAGAGATCCACCTCCGGAAGCCCCCACGCGTGACAGAGGGACCGGAATACCATGTGGTTGAGAGACTATTCCCCTTGGCGAGAGGAACCCCTGCTCAGGGAGTCCGCCTCCGTGTTTTCCACTCCCGGAATGTATACTGCTGAGATGCATGGAACATTGCTCTCCGCCCATGCAAGAATCAGAGAAACTTCCCTGAGGGCACTCCTGCTGCGAGTCCCTCCTTGGTGATTGATGTAAGCTACCGCAGTTCGATTGTCTGTCTGATTGAACCTGAACCGGTAAGCCACGTAGGTGATGCGTCAAGCATGACAACCAACCGAATAGCTCTCAGTTCCAAGATATTGATGGGGGTGTGAGCCTCCAGAGGACCCCACAGCCCCCTGAACTGATGCATCTTCCAAAAACCTCCCCAGCCCGACAGGCTGGCATCCATGTTAACCGTCTCCCAACAAGGGGTCAGATTGCTTGGTTCCAGCCACCACTGAAGGGACTGCTGAAGCCGGGGAGACATCATGAATGACTGATCCAATGACTGCGGACATCTGTCCCAGGCCAACAATAGATGGAGCTGGAGCGACCTCATGTGGAACTGAGCAAAGGGAACTGCCTCGAAGGAAGCCACCATCAATCCCACCAGTCTCGACGAGGATTGGACAGGAGAAGACGTATCAGATCCTGAACCATCTGCACCTTGGACTGAGGAAGGAAAACCCTGGTCCGAATGGTATCCAGATTCAAGCCCAGAAACGAGATCTCCCTTGAGGTGGAGAGAGAAGACTTGGGATGGTTGATCACCCAGCCGAACCTCTCCAGCGTAGCCCCCACCATACCTGGCGTCCAGCTCTGCCTGACTGAGAGAGGATGCCGTAATGAGGAGGTCGTCCAAATACGGAACAATGTGAATGCCCTGGGCTCTGAGAAGGTCCATTATGCCTGCCAGCACCTTGGTGAACACCCTTGGTGCCGAAGTCAACCCGAAAGGGAGGACCACAAACTGAAAATGCTGATCTCCCACCACAAACCTGAAAAATCTCTGGTGTGCTGGGTAGATTGGTACATGAAGGTAAGTATCCATGATGTCTATGGATGTCATGAAATCCCCCTGACGAAGGGAATTGATGACTGAGCGCCAGGGCTGTGGAGTCGGTAGATAAATGTTCCAACTCCTCAGTTTTTTGTACCTCCGACTCCTCTGTATTATGTGAATGTATTTTATACATTCCTTGAAGGAAAGAGAGGCAACATACATGTCATTACTTCTAGCAGAGAGAGGTAGTTGGGCAGAAGCTGCCTTCTCCTTTCTGTGTGCTGATCTTCTGCTGAAGATAGGGCAGTGGGAGGATCCAGAAAGGGGCCTTTTATTATAAAACATGATTTCCCTAGTAGAATCCCATAGTCATGTTTAAGTTTAAGCTAACAATCGAAGTTTACAAGTTTTTATAGCCTTTTGCTGAATGACAGCAGTTTTTCCAATGGTACAGCTTCAGTCTTGAACTATTCCCTTCACTTATACAAGTGTCTCTAGTCCTGCAAAAAACATATTTACTTAATCCCTTATCAGTGAGAGGCTAGGTTACCCATGGGTTCCCTGTAACAGCAGAACACAGCACTATGCAAAGTATAAGTATTGCCGCTTCTAATTGTGCGTTGCGTGCCATATAGTGAAGCTCATGAAAAGCATACTTCTTCACGGTCACTTAACGTGTTCGTTTTGCGGTTACGTGAGGCACTGCATGCATTGGTCTTTATTCTTACAATAGAGAAGTCATTAATTATAACTTTTTGTGAATTGGGACATTTAAACTTGCTAAATCAAAAATGTAGTAGGAGTCGGTGCATTGTTTGCCGACTCCGACTCCAGGTACCCAAAATTTCCTTCGACTCGGACTCCACAGCCCTGCTGAGCGCAGAGTCTCCATGCGGAACTTCTTGGTTCTGATGAACCTGTTGAGAAGCTTCAAATCCAGAATGGGTCTTATGGATCCATCCTGTTTGGGAACCGTGAAGAGGTTGGAATAATAGCCCCGGCCTCTCTGAGAAAGGCACCGGGCATATGACATCCATGACCAGAAGATTCTTTACAGCCAACAGGTGCCCCTGTGCAGCCCAGGGATTCGAGGGGACCCGAGACCTTAGGAATCTGGGAGGAGGCCGGCACTCTAACTCCATCTTGTACCCGGAAGAGACCACTTCCAAGATTCATTTGTCTGCGACCTCCTGGGCCCAGACAAGGAAGAAGTGCCACAGCGGCTCCCCCCACCAGCAAGGGTGAGGGCGTCCCCTCATTGCTGAGCTGTCTTGGCAGCAGGCTTGGAACCCCAGTTAAGGCCTGGATGGGCGCGTCCTCTGCCTCTGTTCCAGGAATCACCTCTGAAATTAGAGTAGGCAAAGCCTCTGCCTGCTCTGGCACCACGAAAGGAAGGATTGAAGGAGCCTGCCCCCCGAAAGGAGCGACGCTGCTACTTAAGCTGAGGTAACTTTTCACCTTTCGCCACTGAATCCAATTTATCTCCGAACAGCCTCATACCCAGGAAGGGTAGCGCTGCGAGTGATTTCTTACTCAACAGGCCCCTAATCACAGACCTGGTAGCCACAGTCACGAGCGCCGAGGCACAAACAGACCGCAAGGCTGAACCCACACTGGCAAAGGCATAGCATGCCATCTGATCAAAGCGTTTGTCCTCACCATCTTTAAGAGTGGCGGCGTCTGGAGAATGTACAACGGAGGTGTTGGACAATCCTAGAACGGGCGCATCGACCTCGGGAGGGGACGACCAGCACTTCACCGCGTCCACCGGGAAGGGATACTACCTATCCCATCCCTGAGGAACACCGGGGAGCCGGCTAGGCCTCTCCCATTCCTAAAGAATCATGCAATCAAAATGATTCTAATTTGGGAACTCCAAGCGGGGCTTAGAAGTCCCCAAAAATTCCCCCTTCTGCGGGGGGGGGGGGGGGTCCAGTACCTCAAATAGATGGGCCAGGATCTTGGGGGTATCCACGGCATCCCCCAGCGACAGATGCCTTCTCTTAGCTGGGGCCTTTCTGGCCAACTTTTCGATGTTGGCCAGCCTAACACAAACATCAGCTTGCGACTCCCCCCTAATGACAGTGTCACGGGTACGGATAAGGCGGGTCGGGGTAGGTGATGAGGCCGGCGGCATGGACCTAGACGCCTGGAACCCCGACTGCCGCGTAATGGCCAGCTGTGCACATGGAATACAAATAAACACATTATCCCCCACAAGGGATGCCCCACAAACCACACACTGCCGGGGTTGCCCCGAAGGGAGCCCGGTATCCATATGGTGATTTTTTTATGGTAGTCGCAATGACCAGTGGGAATTACGCCAGTAAGCTACCCGGGATGCCCCTTAACGTCCGTTAGTGGGAGGATTTGTAAAGCCCCTATTTGAGTGAGGGACCTAAGGACCGGGAGAACCCCCTTTTAACTATCAAGGAAGGTAATCCCCCTGGAAGACATAATATAAAACGGTACCATAAGCAGGAAGTCATTACAGCAATCATACATCCAGATATAATCACAGTCATACAATATATCTGTATAACCTTAAAGTATATGTCAAGGATAACGCAGCATACAAGGCACCACAATAGAAATACGATTATGCATAACAAAAAAGGCAGATAATAGAGCGAGCCCCGCAGGGCACTCACAGTTAGGATGCAAGATAGCGACCGGACACCCAGCAGCAGCAGCAGCCAGGGGACGAGGAGGGCGGTCCAACGCAGATCGCGCCCCCTCCTGCTGGGAAGAGTAACCGCGGTTCCCAGCCATTGCTGGGAACCTCCGTGGGCGCCAAAAGAGAGGGGGGCGGGCCGCATCAGCGCGCCGAGTGCCCGGCCCCGCCCCTCTCCTGACCAACATGAGAAGCAAAAAACATGGCCGCGCTCCCACAAGGTTGCGAAGCCGGCCCGTAATCCGGGCCGCCGTCTAACAGACGCGGCCCAGCAACAAGTGAAGCAAACAGCCACACACACCACACACACACTCTCTTACCACACTGACAGCTAATTGGTCAGGCAAAGTCTGAGGTAAAAAATTGGAGGGACAGGGAGCAACGGGTGGGGGGGAAGTCCCAAGCCACCTAATGCAATGCAGGGAAAATGATGGACAGGGCATCCCAAACCAGGATCCCGAACCTGGTATCCGCCTACCCCTTGGAGGGTGTCTCACGGAGGAGCATGGCTCCAAGTCATCACACCACTAAGGTGTATCCTACCTTCACCCGGACCAACAGCCAGGGCTGGGAGGCATAGGGGCTTAATAAAAACAAAGTCCGGGCAGAAATAGGGAAATAAAATGGCCGGGTGTAAACCCGGCTTACCTGCAAGGAGGAGACAGCCATCTTCTGACTTGCTCGCCGTCTGCAGAGACTATTACTGGGGAATGTGTGGGAGGTCCCAGGTATTTATGGACTGGGAGGGGCTCCTTTATTCTAAGTATGTCACACACCCCGCTTCAAGATATCCATAACCTGTGGGTAATACCGACCTGAAGGGGCGTTCCTGCAGAGATTATAGCAAAAAAAGCCCCTCCCTGATCCATAAATACCTGGGACCTCCCACTCATCACCCAGTTTTCCATCTCTGCAGACGGCGAGCAAGTCAGAAGATGATGGCTCCTCCTTGCACAGGGGGATTTCAGGTAGCCGGGATGATTCCCGGCCCGCTATTCATTTATTTCCGTTTGGACCTTTTTTCCCCAGAACTCTATATGCCTCCCAGCCTCGGCTGAGGGTCCAGGCGAGGGTATATCGGCACCTTAGGTGCTCAGGAGCTATGCTCCACCGTGAGACCCTATATTGAGAGGGTAGGCGGTTACTCCGGGTTGGTGACCCCGGTTTGGGATGCCCTGTCCCTTACTTAACATCCAATGGCCCTCCCAGGATCCCCTTTCCATAGGTGGGGTTGGGGAGTGTGGGTCCCTTCTTAATTCTTTTCACAGGACAGCATACTTTGAGGGTGTGTGTGTGTGTGTGTGTGTGTAGTGTCTCTTTAACTGTATTCACCGCCGCAGCCGTTTTACAGGGCCTGTGCGGTGCTGACCTGTCTTTCTTCCCCCCATCTTCCCTCTGCTGGTGTTCACTTTTATTAATGGCGGAGGTATTTACCTCACGCCATGATACTGTGCTTCTAGGGGGGGGCGGGACCGGACCGTCTGCGCTGGGCCGGGGCTCGTCCCTCCCGTTTTCACATGTGTATTATGTGTGTGTGTTATGTGCATGTTTTTTTTATACTAGCCGGGCCGGCGACCGCTCTTTACTCTGCTGCGCCGGCCGGCTCTGGGCGCCATTTTCTTCTGAGGTGATTCACCTCACGCTGACTGGGGGGGGCGGGGCCGGTGTGGCGGCGCGTCACCGCTGCCCGCCCCCATCCTTCGCTGGCGCCGCTGCGGAGCTCCGACTGTGTGGAGAGGAGAAGGGGGGCGTTGCCCGGCGTCGCGCGCGTCCCGCGCTGGCCACGCCCCCTTCTCCCTTTCTGGCTGCAGCTCTGGTGGATTCTGTCTCGGTCCTCACGGTCGCCATTTCTGTCTGTCGGTTATGTAAGTGGCCTCTGGCCATTCTCCTTTTCTCATCCTCTGTATGTTTGATTTTATATGTCTTCATTAGCCTTATTAGTCCTTCTGTTCTGTCTTTCAGATGGTGGTTCAGGAGGTTCGCCAGTAGCATTTAGGGGTCCCTCCTGATCCTTTATCACTGGGTTCATTATTGTTATAAATCCTCCCACTCGGGACATTAAAGGGGCATCCCGGGTTGTCTAGCGGCGTAATTCCCTGGGTCATAGCGACTATTCATATAAAAAGTTCACCTTATGGAGGCATCCCCGGATACTGGGCTCGGGGCCCCTTCGGGGCACTCACTGACAGTGTATGTTGTGTGGGGTATCCATTTCTGGGGACGATGTACTTCTGTGTATACCATGTGCACAGCAGACCATCACGCGGCAGTCCGAACCACAGGCGTCTGGGTCAGCACCGCCGGTCGCTTCATCTCCCCCTCCCGCCTTGACACGCACCCCGTGTGACGTCGTCATGGGCAGGGAGCTGCAATCTGAGATGTGCGCCAGATTGGCTAACCTTGGAAAAATTATCTCCAGCTCAGTCGCCCGTAAGGCTCCGACTAAGAGAAGGCATTTGTCGCCGGCTCCGCTGGTGGAGGACCAGGAGGATGTTAATAATCTGGATTGGTCTGATTATTCCCAGCTAGAGGAAGGGGAAGTTTATGAGGATTCTGATTTTTCGGACGATGAGCAGTCCTTTGGCGCTGAAGCCGAGCTGGGTGACTTGGGGAGATCCTCTGATACTCCCCACGCTCTGGCTCTGATGTTAGAGGTACTGAATATTTCCCCTCCTGAGGAGGTGTCACAGCAGAAGGGTGAATTGTTTGAGGAATCCAAGCCGCGCTTGGAATTCCCTACACAAAGGCATTTTGACAAAATTATTGCCAAGGAATGGGACAGGCCGGCTCGGCTCCCTGGCATCCCTCAGGGATGGGATAGGAAATATCCCTTCCCTTCGGAGGCGGTTAAGTGCTGGGCATCTCCCCCCGAGGTGGATGCGCCGGTTTTGGGGTTGTCCAATTCCTCGGTTTTAAATAGACCTGATTGTTCCATTCTCAAGGATGGAGAGGGTAAACGTATTGACCAGATGGCTTGTCATGGTTTTGCTAGCGTTGGGTCAGCCATGCGGCCCGTTTGCGCATCGGCACTAATGGTGTTGGCTGCCAGGTCCGTGGTTAGGGACCTGTTGACTTCTTCCGGGCTGCGTCCTGGTAGTGCTGAGTTCCTTAGCCTTAAACGGTGTGAGTTGTTTTTTATCTTTTGTGTTGACAGCCTTGGATGACACTTTGATGATGTGTGGTAGAACGTCTGCGCTGCTGGTCACTATTCGGCGCTCGGTGTGGCTGCGCCAGTGGGCGGCAGATTTTATGTCCAAGAAGTCACTAACGGCTCTACCCTTTGTTGGATTACGGCTTTTTGGAGAGACATTGGACTCTGTTACCAAGGGTGGTAGGTTACCTCAACGCAAGAAACAACGCCGTCCCTTTCGGGGGGCGCCTTCCTTTACCCCCTCCTTTCGTGGGGCCAGATCTGGCAGGGGATTTGCATTCCCCTCTTCCAGAGGAGATTCTGGGAGCAGCGGCAGAGGACGTGCCCGTCCAGGATTCAGTTAGGGCTCTAACCCCAAGCCGGCTGCCAAGCCGGCTCAGCAATGAGGGGGCGCCCTCACCCTTGCGGGTGGGGGGACGGCTGCGACTCTTCTCCCAGGTCTGGGATCAAGAGGTCTCGGACCGATGGATCCGGGAAGTGGTGTCTTCCAGTTACAAGCTGGAGTTCGAGCTCCGCCCCCCTTCCGGGTTTTTCAGGTCTCGGATGCCTTCGGAACCTCTAGCGGCGCAGGGGCTCCTGTTGGCAGTGCAGAACCTTCTGGACATGGCTATCATTTGCCCAGTGCCCCCTTCGGATCAGGGCAGGGGTTTTTATTCCAATCTGTTCACGGTACCCAAGAAGGACGGATCGGTCCGACCCATCTTGGATCTGAGGTTTCTCAACAGGTTCATCCGGCCACGGAAATTCCGCATGGAAACGCTGCGTTCGGCCATTCACTCTCTTCGTCAGGGAGACTTTCTGACGTCCATAGACATCAAGGATGCTTATTTACACGTTCCAATCTTTCCAGCACACCAGAGGTTTCTCAGGTTCGTGGTGGAGGATCGCCATTTTCAGTTTGTGGCACTCCCCTTCGGTCTCACCTCGGCTCCTCGGGTGTTCACCAAGGTGCTAGCGGGAGTGATGGCTCTGCTGAGGGTTCAGGGTATCCGCATTGTGCCCTATTTGGACGATCTTCTGATCATGGCCTCCTCTTTCAACCAAGCAGAGTTGGACACCGGAGTGGTGGTGTCCACCCTGGAGAGGTTCGGTTGGGTGGTCAACCACCCCAAGTCTTCTCTTTCTCCGTCCAGAGTAGTGACTTTTCTGGGAATGTCTCTGGACACTTCGCAGGCCAGGGTGTTTCTGCCCCAGGCCAAGATTCTTTTGATTCAGGATTTAGTTCGGCTTCTCTTGTCGGTCCCTCGTCCGGCCATCCGGCTAGGGATGAGGCTGGTGGGGTTAATGGTGGCCTCATTCGAGGCAGTTCCCTTTGCGCAGTTTCATACAAGGACGCTTCAGCTTCATCTGTTGAAGGTTTGGGACAAGTCTCCCCTATCGTTGGATCAGTCCTTCCTGATGACTCCCCGAGTTCGTCGGTCCCTGCAATGGTGGCTGGGGTCTGTCAATCTGTTGAAGGGCAGATCTTTTCTGGCCCCGTGTTGGGAAACGGTCACCACGGATGCCAGTCTGTCAGGTTGGGGGGGTGTTTGGAAGGACCTCCAGTTCCAGGGTCTGTGGGGCCCGCAGGAGGCTCACGAGCCCATCAATGTTCTGGAATTGAGAGCTATCAGGTTGGTTCTGTTTCGCTTGACTTATCAGTTGCGGGGCCTGCCTGTTCAGGTTCGGTCGGACAACCGGACGGCGGTTGCTTACATCAATCACCAAGGGGGGACTCGCAGCAGGAGTGCCCTCAGGGAAGTGTCTTTGATTCTGGACTGGGCGGAGAGCCACGTCCCGTGTATCTCAGCAGTCTACATTCCGGGAGTGGAGAACACGGAGGCGGACTGGCTGAGCAGGGCCTCCTCTCGTCAGGGGGAGTGGTCTCTCAGTCCCAAGGTGTTTCGCTCGATCTGTCTCAGGTGGGGGTTCCCAGCGGTGGACCTCTTTGCCTCTCGTCACAATCACAAGCTTCCAGTCTTTGTGTCTCTCTCGCAGGATCCTCTGGCTCTGGCAGTGGATGCCATGTCTCTGAACTGGAGGGATCTGGGGTTTCTTTACCTGTTCCCTCCGTTTCCAATGGTAGCCAGAGTGGTGCGCAAGCTGGCCCTGGAGGGCGCATCAGCGATTCTGGTGGCACCAAGGTGGCCAAGGCAGGTTTGGTTCGCAGACCTAGTAAGACTGGCAGAGGATCAGTTCGTTCTGCCTCTACTGCCGCACCTGCTCACTCAGGGTCGGCTGCGCTATCCCAATTTACCTTCGCTGGCTTTGACGGCGTGGCTGCTGAAACCGCCATCTTGAAGGAGGAGGGTCTTTCTGACGCGGTGGTTCAGACTCTTATTAGCGCCAGGAAGCTCTCTTCCTCTACTATTTACTATAGGACTTGGAGGTCCTATATTGACTGGTGTGAAAGTAGGTCTTTCTCTTGTCGGGAGTTCTCCATTTCCAGAATCCTGGAGTTTCTTCAACATGGTCTGGATCTGGGGCTTCAACTTAGTACCTTGAAGGGGCAGGTTTCTGCCCTGGCGGTGTTCTTTCAAAGGTCCTTTGCACTTCATCCCTTAGTCAAGACCTTTTTCCAAGGAGTTACGCATGTACGGCCTCCTAGGAAGCCTGTTGTTCCAGTTTGGGATTTGAACCTGGTTCTTTCTGCTCTTCAGGGTCCTCCGTTTGAGCCCTTGAATGAGGTTGCTTTGTCTTCTCTTACTCAAAAGGTGGCCTTTTTGGTGGCTATCACTTCGGTTAGGCGTGTTTCTGAGTTGGCAGCTTTATCTTTTAAAGCTCCGTACTTTGAGAGGCACCAGGACAAGGTTGTCTTTCGTTTCAAGCCGGATTTTCTTCCTAAGGTGGTCTCTGCCTTTCATCTGAATCAGGACATTGTTCTGCCTTCTCTATGTCCTAATCCCAGCAATGACAAGGAAAGGGCGCTGCATTCCTTGGATGTGGTTCGTGTTGTGAAATATTATCTGGTGGTTACGTCTTCCTTTCGTAAGACTGATGCTTTTTTTGTGGTGCCCTTTGGTCCTAGGAAAGGTTTGGCTCCTGCCAAATCTTCCATTAGTAAATGGATTCGTCAGGCCATCATTGGGGCCTATTCTGCCAAGGGGAGGAGTCCCCCTTTTCGTGTTACTGCTCATTCTACTCGTGCGGTTGGAGCGTCCTGGGCTTTCCAGCACCAGGCCTCTGTTGAGCAGGTTTGTAAGGCCGCTACTTGGTCCTCTGTTCACGCTTTTTCCAAGTTTTACAAGGTTGATGTTCGGGCCTCAGCGGATGCTGTTTTTGGCCGCAAAGTTCTGCAAGCTGTTGTGGTTTAAGTTGTGCATTGTTGCCTTGTTTTGGATCCCTGCCCTTTTTATGGACACTGCTATTGGATGTCCCACAGGTTATGGATATTTTGAAGCGGGGTGTGTGACATACTTATAATACCCATTTTACAGGTGAGTATTTCACAAAATGGTATTTTTTTCCTGTCATCTCTGCAAAGTTCGCCCTCTACTGGCCATAACCCACATGTCATGATTATGGAAGCGGGGTGTGTGACATACTGTGTCAATTCTATTATTCTAAGTAACTGCTGTATTGAAATTCTGCAAGGTGCTTTGATATACTTTCTATCCTTGATTACCTCTGGGTCCCTAAAGATATAGGAGGGCTTGGAAGAAAGCTTTGGTTAGTGACAAGCTGTGCCCCACGCTTTGCCTGCCTTCCTATTTTGCTAAAGAGCCTACCTGTGATTAGTTTGTATTTGTGTTCCAAAGGGATGCCCTCAAGGAGCTGAGCTTGTTTTGTTTTATGGAAGTGGTTTTTACTAGCAGCAATCTTTTGCTATTGGAAACTTTACACCAAGGAAAGAAGTAAGTCCTACACACTTTTAGAATGCTGCTGGGAATGTGTAAAGTTGAGAGGGTACCATCAGCAGCAGCCTTTAAAGCAGAATCTCAGTCAAAAAAAGAAACCCTTACCTCGCCTGTGGTCCAGCACCGCTCTCCCATTTCTTTGCAAGTGGAGGGAGGGGGCTATACACAGGGAGGGGAAAGTCGCTCTGCAGCAGCTCCAGGATGGCTGTGCCCAGCATTGGCACTGGATCCTGGCCAAGGTAATTTGCTGCACCCAGCATAATATAGGCTGGGGATTTGAGCGTGATTCGGTCCACATGGAGACCAGAGATGTGGCAGCTCCGGCTTCTTATGCTGGCACTCTGGTCTAATCGGTGCTTTGTGCTGTGCATTAATATGTACAATGTGCAGTGCTGCTTAGAACCGAAGCATGTGCCATGGGAGCATCAGGAGGCAAGTTATCAAGGGGAGGGGAAAGTCGCTCTGCAGCAGCTCCAGGATGGCTGTGCCCAGCATTGGCACTGGATCCTGGCCAAGGTAATTTGCTGCACCCAGCATAATATAGGCTGGGGATTTGAGCGTGATTCGGTCCACATGGAGACCAGAGATGTGGCAGCTCCGGCTTCTTATGCTGGCACTCTGGTCTAATCGGTGCTTTGTGCTGTGCATTAATATGTACAATGTGCAGTGCTGCTTAGAACCGAAGCATGTGCCATGGGAGCATCAGGAGGCAAGTTATCAAGGGGCACCCGGAGGATTTTCCACATTGCAAGGTATCGCAAATTGCGATGCCCCAGGGGCAGGAACCAAAACTAAAAATGAACGACTTTAAGGTGGGCTTGTAGTCAAATTGTCTTCCTCATTTGCTTTATGGCTGCCAATTGCGTGACTGCCGGTAACTGATTAGATTTGCCTAGTGAGCTTGTACATAAAACCTGAATAGTTGCTGATGGTCACATGACTGGCTGCCAAACATGGGAATGAAGAAGTGTCCCTTTTTTAGGATGGTGTTTCAAGCATGGAACTTCTGCTTGCATGTGGTGGGTCCTGAGGAAGGGGGCCCCAGTACACCACCGAAACGTCAACTATAACCACTGTGTTTATTGCACTTGAACCCTTGATGTAAGGAATACAATTGATTTTTTTTACTTTTGGAGTGCTGGTTCTTTACAAATGGACTTTCAAGCACGGAAGACTCCTGATGTGGTGAACCTCATTTGCTACCCTAAATGTGTGCTCCAGTACTGCCTTTTTTTGTGTAACATTTGGCAGGTAGATGGGCAGACAACCACTGTGTATAACTTTTTTTTTTTTCTTACCTTGGTCTCCCCCAGGAGGAAGAAAACCGCCTTCGGGAGGAGCTGCGACAAGAATGGGAGCAAAAGCAGGAGAAGATCAAAAGTAAAGCAGTGGTTTGGGAGACCGGGGTAACATAAGGTAACTCTGAGAGTTGCTGGGGCTCACACTGTGTTTGTTTGTTTCTGCTCAGGCGAGGAGATAGAGATTACATTCAGCTACTGGGATGGATCTGGCCACCGCAGGACAGTGAAGGTAAGCAAACTCTCTATAGACTCTGCTGTAGTGTAATTAGAAGCAGACCTTCACATGTGTTCTGCCTTCTCTGTGGCACAGGCTTCTAGCAGCTCAACCCCCACACTGCTGACTTGCCTATGACTGCTTAGTCTCGTCTTCACAGGGTGACTTACAGTTCCTAGAAAATAACTGCAGTGCCTGGCATTCCATCCCCTGTGAGGAGGAGACACTGCCATCAGTGGAGGCTAGGCAAGGAGGGGTTTGTGTACAGTGGAGACTGGTCGTTCTTTCTTATTGTTAAACCTCCTGGTCATTACCTGTGAGGATTTATGAGCAGAAATTTCCCCTAAGCAGACATTTCCAACAAAAGCCTGACGCAGTGTTGTAAAAATTACCTTTGCCTGCTGTAGTACTAAGTTTGGCAATGTCCTAAACAGTTTTCAGTCTTAAATTATAGAAGAAATGGCCACGATATCAAGGTTTAAAGGTTCACCTCATGGTTTCTATTCTGAAGCAGGTGGGTGCGGCCCTTTTAGTGATGCTGCATAATAATCAACATAATCAGCCGGTCTGTAAAATTCCCATAACTTGCTACAGACACACTGGCTGTGCTTATCCTGAAGCGGGATGCCATGGCCACCTATTTGATGGTAATAGGGTCATGCAATTCTGGCCCACAGTGGCAACCTGATGGGGGGGGGGGGGAACGGGATGGAAGGGAAGGAGCTTCACCAGGAAATCAATGCCTCTAGCTTCTCTACAGCATGATTAACCAGCTGAATATCAGTGCTAAGTCAACTGGCAGATGGTATGCCCTGGATTCAGCTGGAGATGTGGTGTGGGTGCAGTAACACTTTAAACCCAACACTTTAAACCCTGATCATCATATTTTTGACACAAATGGTCATATGGAGTGGAACACTCCTGCTTGAATATTACACAGATGTTTGTTCTTTTCACCAGATGAAAAAAGGCAATACGATGCAGCAGTTCCTGCAGAAGGCCCTGGAGATCCTGCGCAAAGACTTTAGCGAGCTTCGGTGAGGAAGGTTATTAAGGAAATTGATGTGCTTGTCTGGCAGGAGCTCTCAGTAGGCAACATATATGAAGCATCACCTGAGGGATCTTTTATAAGGCTAAAACTATGAAGTTTATCCCAAATTGCTGCTAATGAGATCTAAATAAAAACAGGGGACTTCCAACCTTTCTTACTTTACAAGAAATTTTCAGCACTGCAAGATGGTCACGTGCCACATTCCCCACCTAACAAAAATTTGTGACTGCCACTTCATAGCATTCCACTGGCGACCCTAATAGGTTAAATTGTGAGGTTAGTTTGTTGGTTTACCCGACTTTCTTTCTGCATTTCTTTTGGTTTCTCAGCTTCCATTTTCTGCAGAGCCCAAGAATATGGCACAGATGTGGAAGCTGAGGAACTCATTTTCTTCCTCTACACAACTTTGCAATAGCTCCATATAACGAGAGCCACACAGCTGGGACTTGTGCGCCACATGTTTTGAAGCGGACCCACACCCTTTTCCAACTGCATTCAGACAGGCTCGGGGGGGGGGGGGGCATTCAGATTGCTGCAGCCCACCTTGTGCATTTCCAGCAATTCTTGCCTTATCCTCGGCCAGAAATGCAGCCTCGCAATTGGCCACTGGCAGTCTTGTGGGTCAGTAACCCCTATTGAAACGTCGGCAGCCATTTGCAATAAAGGGCTACAGGTTTGAGGCCCCAGGTATCTTTAAACTGTGTTCCTTAAACTTGTCTCTAAAAAGAAGACCTAAAATAGACAATGGTAGGTTTGGCTGATAACCCCAGAGATTCCAGAGCTAAGCTGCTGTACTAGCAGGATGTAGATCTAGTGGCATGACTTGCAAGGTCCTGGACACTCTTATGGAGCCAAACACCACCCCTGCCTCAGTGTTGGATGAAACCCATCCGCTTCGGTTTTCACCCCTTTATTTAGGGAAAATGTCTTCATTGTTTAAGTTTGATGATCAGGTTTTTTACTGCCATTTGGAGCTCTGCCTGTACAGCAGGTCTGATTTCCTTAGCTGAGTAAAATTAAAGGGCCTAGACTGTAGTCTATAGTCTTAAGTGTTGTCTAATCCACAGGTCAGCAGGAGTGGAGCAGCTCATGTACATAAAGGAGGATCTAATCATCCCTCATGTATGTATAATCTATGGACAGTAGAAAAGAAAATTGTCGACCAATGCTGTAACCTATAGCGACCAGGTTGCACTTAATGTCACACAATGAAGTCTGGGTGGGGGTTGTGCTGTACACCCGTCTGTATGGTACACACCTTTCTCACTTTTATTTTTTTTTCTCCAGCATTCTAGTTTCTATGATTTCATTGTGACAAAAGCCAGAGGCAAAAGTGGTAAGTGACGACGTATAACCTTTTATACCCATTAATGTACATGACATGACCTTGAACTATGCTTTGAACTATGCTTTATGTCTGAAATACTTCTTTAACCAGTCTTTAATCTAGCATTTTGCAGAGGTGGACTCTCATGGCCCACCAAAGAAACCTTTAGGTGTCCGTGTGCCATGTCACGTTTTAAAGTGGACCAACACCCAGGGGTGATCGGCCCGGAAATCTATAAGATTCCCGGGCCGATCACCTCACTCACCGCGGGACATCCCGATCTCGGGGAAACCCCCCAGAAACCCCAAAAAGATCTTACCTGATCCGCCGCCGCGCGCCCCTCCAGACATGCCCGCGCCGGCCCTCTGTGAATGGCCGGCGGGGGCGCGCGCGCCAAGAGTGACGCGCGGGAGGCGGCGGCGGAAGCGGCTTGGACGTTCCTGTTCCCCGCCTGGACGTTGGCGGGGATTGGCTGCGGCGTTCACGTGGGAGCGGTGAGTTTTTTGGGGTTCCTGGGGGGTTTCACACAGCCGAAGTGGACCTCAAGTCAAGTGGCTGCATGAGATTTACCGCACCCTAGTCAGACGTGTATTTGTTTTCTAGAGATATAGATGTGAAAAATCACTGATCTCTTCTCCACACAACCTGCCTTCTGGGATTCTGTTGTAGGATAGATTTCTGGACTGTATGGTTTACAGGTTCCCGCAGTGGCTTTTGGGTGTATTGATCTGGTGCTTCAGGGTAATGCTTAGAAAACCCTACCCATGCCAGGAAGTGTCTGCTGCTTAATTGGAAGCCCCTGGCTCTCCCCTTTGTCTCCTGGGGTATTCTAATTGGAATTGAATTGTTCAAGATTACTTTTACTGCCAGAGGAAACCTGTCCTACCTGTGTGCATTTCAAGTATGCCTTTTTTTTGTATTTCTGTGTAATATATAGAATATATATTATTTTATATCATCTCACTATAGCAAAATTGTGTAATATTAAAAATCCATATAAACACATTGGCTAATGAGAGAAAGGGGGTCACTTGTACACCCAAACTGAATACAACTCCTGCCAAGCTTGTGGTTTATTCTCTTGGGGTAGGAATAAAATCCAGAACCTGTCGCCCCTGATATCCTCTTCCTTCCATAAAAATAATAAAAAGCCTGGTTGGATATTTCTTGACACCAGGGCCTCGATTCAATAAAGGTAGAAAAAAATTCTCATGGTAGTAAAAGATTCAATTCAAGAGAAAAAAGCCTGAGAATGTCACTGTTGAATCACCAGCTAAGAAAACAATGAAAGTCAGGGGCACTTTTTACTCCTACGAAAAGTAGAGAACTGTTTACTCCTTTCTACACTGTAGTAAAAGCTGCCATTGCCTTCCATTGTTTTTTTTTTTCTAGTAATTCAGTAACAGTGACATTCTCAGGCTTTTTTCTCATGAATTGAATTTTTTTACTACCATGAGAATTTTTTTCTACCTTTTATTGAATCGAGGCCCAGGTGTTTAAGTGACCTCTCTTCCCGCCATCTAGCATTTTTATATGGATTTTTATCATTGGGGTATGACTTTTTCGTGCTTCTATCGATTTTTTTTTTAACCCTTAAATAACGTTTATGCATTGTGGCTTTAGCTATTACCCAAACATAGCATCAGCCCCTTAATTTGCTGTAAATCGGTCTAGTGATACGAGCAAAAAAAGGTTTAATGAATAAACTGTCTCTTGCAGGTCCTCTTTTTAATTTTGATGTGCATGAAGATGTCCGTCTTCTGAGCGACGCCACTGTGGAGAAAGATGAGGTACTGCAAGATAAGAATTGCTACCTCCTAAGTAGATCCCTTCCAGTCCAGTTTCAGCTTTCATCACTCCACTTAAACTGCCCTTATCAAGTCGCTTAATGCTCTACTACCCAAAAAATCCCAAGGGCCACTACTCCTATTTTTTATTCTTATTTTATCCTCTACATATGAAACCATTGACCGCTCACTTCTACTCCAAATACTTGCTTCCCTAGGGAGTAGAGACCTTGCTCTCTCATGGCTCTCCTCTTACCTCTCAGATCGCACTTTTAGTGTATCCCACTCTGACATGGTATCCTCTCCCTGTCCTTTATCTGTTGGGGGTACCATAAGTATTCGTCCTTGGATCCCTACTCTTTTCAATCTATACAGTTGAAAAAGGCCATATGTGCATTGAGTGGTCTTGGACAACTTCCAACACCATTTGTAGGCCAATGACTCTCAAATCTACCTCTAAGGCCCTAACCTAGCAGCTCATCATACAATCCAGATGTAGCCTCCTCCCCTATGCCCATAATCCTCTCTTGTCCTACATCGAAACTGTTGATTCTTGACCCATACACTCCCCTTCATTCCACTCCCATGGCACAGGCTCGGTCGAGTGCGCTGATTAGCTTAGTGGCGCACTCGCTGTCATTTGGCACCCTTTGGTGCCGTGGTTGGCTAAGCAGCCGCATCCCCCGGCCACCTTGCTGCCGTGGTGTGCCCATGCTGCTCATTCAAAAAAGATGAGCGCGTCCTACCATTTTTGTTGCCTGTTGTTGGACACGTTCTATTTGAATAATGTATTTTTGCAGGTAAGGTCTCCAGAACTGTACACCGTATTCTAGCTGTGGCCTCACAAGGGCTCTTTACAGTGGCATCCCTACCTCCCTCCTTCCTACCAGTGATGCCTCGAGCTATGCAGCCGAGCATCCTGCTTGCTTTTCCCACTGCCTGGCTACACTGTCCACTCATCTTGCAGCTATCAGTAATCAGTACCCCTAAATCTCTCTCCTTTGAAGTCCTGACTGATGCAGTATTGCCTGTACGGTACTCGGCTTGTTTTGACCCTTTATCCAGTAAAGTCAAATTATTTTCCATGTTGCAGACATCTCCAAAAATATCCATCCTATTACTTACTTTTCTGTTATCTGCAAACAGGTTCTATTTACAAACCTATAAAAAAAAATATTGGGGCACACCACTTGTAACTCGCCTTTGTTCAGATTGCACGCCATTAACAACATATTGATGCCTAATATAACTATAATATAACTTATCTATGAGTTCTTTATGTGGTACAGTGTCAAAGGCTTTGCTAAAAAGCCAGATAGGCGATATCCACAGCACCATCTTCACAACAAGAGTAGTCTTACATGATCTGCCTTAACATTTAAATGTGAGAAATGATTTTATGAAAATAAGAAATAAGAGAAATGAAAATAAGAAAAATAATATTCTGAACCAAATAGGCAAGGTGCAGAATCCTCCAATTACAGGCAGAAGGACATCCCCTTCCCATTCCCCATAGGTGGCAGAAGATGGGGAGGGAGTCAACTCGCATACTATGGGTGTTGCTGGCTGGGCTGCCACACTGCGGGAGGCCAGAAGATGATGGAGGAGCATCACTGCTGCTGGATCTTACTGGCCAGGCCACACAAACTTCATGAAGCGGGTGGAAGTGGCCATGCCCACCCACTTCATGGAGCCGGGTATTTGTGTGGCCTGGCCAGTAAGAAGCAGGGACAGGGACAGTACCCGACGCTCCTCCTGGCCTCCAGATGCATGCGCCGACTCGCCACTAGAAGATGCAGGAGCAGTTTCTGTCCTTGTTGCTTCCGGAAGAGACAGTGATAACAGGGACGGGGAAAGACCCCGCTGCTTCTCCATCTTCTTCTTGCCTCCCGCAGTGTGGCAGGGAGCCCGGTCAGCAACATGGGAGTGGTGGACCTTGCTGGCTGATCAATAATAAGAGGGATTAGCCAGCTTCACTCGATCAGGGGACTGCACAAGAAAGGCATTGCTTGGTCTTAAAGTCTGAAAAGAACCTTTCCAGAACCATAATGTAAAACTAAAAAAAATAGCCTGTTCCCAAATACAGATGACTGCCACAATGGCCTCCCCCCCCCCCCCCCCCCCTTCAGTGGGAAAAGTGAATCCCTGTTATTCGGGCGTCCCATGTTTGGCTCTAGCATCACATTGTGTCTTCCTGATGGTTACTGACACAAATAAGCTCTTCTCTCCTCAATGATGGGATAGACATCTTTTATTCCGTCCATTCAAGTTCAGCCCAGTTGCATTAGTTGGCTTTAGGACGTTTTAAGTCCTCTTCCTCTGCTCTGTGCCAGTGATAATGTTGCTGCATTTGTATCTTTTAGTCTCATGCTGGGAAGGTGGTTCTGCGCAACTGGTATGAGAAAAACAAGCACATATTCCCAGCAAGCCGGTGGGAGCCATATGACCCGGAGAAGAAATGGGACAAATACACAGTGAGTACTCTGCTTCTTTATCTGTGACACACCGGAACCCACACATTGTCTGCTCTGTAGCTGGGACCAATGATGGCTCCCTATTCAAGGTGAAGGAAAACCACCACATGTGCCGTCTGCTGGTCAATAATGGTCTGTTCCCTATCTACACCTCTGGGCTAGGGGGGCCTCATGTGATCTAACATTGCTGCTGCCACAGGAAACTTCAAGGAAATTAAGTTCAGACCTGAAGCTGTTTCCATTGGAATACTATAAAATCTATATGAGCTTTTTCTGCTGTGATGGGATTTATGTAATATAGATTCTCACTATGAAACATTTGTTTGCAGATTCGGTGATTTTCCAGGTTTTAACATCCTCCATCTTGTCCAGAAACGCCTAAAGCTTCTGCAGCGAAAGAAGACATAAGTTTTATTGTAAAATTGGATCCTGTAAATAGTATTGTTTTTTTCTTTCTACACTGTCTGTATTACAAATTATAAATCTATTCGAATGTGTGTAGTGTTGCTGTTTGATATTGTACCATCGGTGCCCCCCCTTTCTGATTGTGACCATTGGCCAAGGTTGCCAGCGCTTATGCGCAGAGCTGGGAAAGGGCTTCTTTACACCATAGGTGGATTGTGAGTGGGGTGAAAACTTTGGAATTCTCTTTAACAGGTGTGAAATGCAGGCAACCTGCCCCAGGATAAATGGCACCTGTGTGAAAAAAAAAAATACTCACCTTGCTTGCCCTGAAATAATTCATACCCACTGTCTGTAAATACTTATTTGGGCCCATAGTCTTCACAAGCATTCCCTGCTGGTTGAGGAAGTGACCAATCTCCTGAATGGTTAGATAACGGAGATTGCAGTTTTTTAATGGCTTGATACAAAACAAGCATATGTGATTAGAACCTGCATGTATCCCTAACTGGTCCTTAAGCCTACAGATGCCCATTATGTACCATGTGGGAGGATTCTACATCCCATTACCTAATGCAGTTGTGTGCTGGTCTTATGACATGTTTGCCACCCTGGCATCCAGTGAAAATGAAATTCAGCCCCAAAAGATCTGGTTTGGGTGACCAACACATTTACGGAGGAAGTCCATTTTCATTGACGGGGATGCTTTTGGGATTGGCACACACACCACTTACCTTCCAACTGCTCCCGTATTGCACATCTCGCACCCGCTGCACCTGTATGGGAATTGGTTGTGCATGGGGATTCATTTCAGCAAGAGTGTGTTGTACCAAGGTCACACCCACTGCGCTTCCTTCTCGTGTCAGCAATTTGGGGTTTTCTGTGCCTGAGGGCACCTCTGACATCTGTGAGGTAAGTCCATGAATTTTCTCCGTAGATGCCTCACTAAATGGTGTAGCCATATTTCACTTTCTAAATGAAAATATTCAAATAATCAGTCATTAATTCAAGTCTGTCCTACTTCTGCTACCTTCAAGAACAAGAGGGATTTATGACTTGCAATGATCATTTGACGCGGACAGCCATTACGGACTATTGGCTAAACATTCTGGTCAACCTTATAGTTACACTACTCTGCACCTTGGAGAGGCTGAACTGCCTTTTTGCATGTCTGTTCCTGGCCACTTGCTCTTAAGTATTTAACTACTGTAAAGTGGGGTAGTTTGGAAGCCAAAAATAATTGGATCCACCCCTTGGCTTGAGGTTTAGCCTGGGTTTGCCTAACCCACCACTAAAACCGAATGGTCAAACTGTTTATTTGAAGAGAATGTGCAGTAATATATTGGAAATATAGCGGCTGGTCTGATATGTGACCCTTACAAACGGAAAAAAGGGGTTTCTGACTGGGGTATAGTAGACCCTCTCCCTAGCCAGATAGTATGGAAACAGGGCTCATCAATTACTGACCGCGCCTCAGTTGAAGATAACCAACAATATAGTATATTTAAAATTATTAATTTATTGGTATAGCAATTTACTACATTAAGTGCTTAATGCAAGAATCAGGTCTGTGCTTCGGCCGGACCACATGATTAATTAAAAACCATTGCTAGTGGATTACAGAGTTTTACAATCTAAACAATTGGCAACAGAGTTAACCTTATCCTTGCAGAACAGACTAGTTTCGCTATCATAAGCTTCCTCAGTGTCTGCTAGGACTCTGTAAGTTTCATTTTATCCACGGTAATCTAATACATAGAAAAATATTTTTGATCAGAAAAGCATTACATAACTCTATAAAATACAATTGTAAATGCAGCAAAAGTACAATGTATTTACCTAAGAGTGCGGGGTAGCTGCTCCAGATCAACGGACGGCTTTAAGCAATACAAAGATTGCAAATATTTCAGGCACATATACAAGGATACTTTATTTCTAAGTCCCTATGCCTCCCAGCCTTGGCTGTGAGTCCGGGTGAAGGTAGGTTACACCTTAGAGGTGTACTGTATAGGAGCCCTGCTCCTCCGTGAGACCCCCTCCAAGGGGTAGGCGGCCGCCAGGTTCGTGATCCTGGTATGGGGTGCCCTGTCCGTTTTTTTTATTTTCCCTGCGCTACATTAGGTAGTTTGGGACCCCCCCCCCCCCCCCATTACGCCCCGTCCTGGATTATGGAGGGGAACTGTACCTCCATCTTGCGACCTATTGTGGTTCTTGCGTGGGCCAGCGTGTGTGTGAGTGAGTGTGTGTTTGGGAATGATTGTGCGCACTTAGTTTCATTTTGCCTGGCCTACACGGCTGTTGCTCTCAGTGGCGGCGGGCTGACTCCGCAGCATGGCTGGGAGCGTGGCCATTCCTTCTCTTCACGTTTCAGTCAGGAGAGGGGGCGGGGTCGGGTGCTCGGCCCGCCCCCCTCCTCTGGCGCCCTTTGCGGTCCTCAGCCAATGGCTGGGTAGCGCTGTCTCTGGCCATGGTTGGGAGGGGGCGTGGCCACGCGCTGGCCCGCCCTCCTCCTTCTCTCTGCTGCTTGATGGACGCCATTTCCTCCGGTTCTCTGTGAGTGCCCTGCGGGGCCTGTTTGTTTTATTTGTACACTGATGTTAACCCGTTAGGGGCTCTCAGCTCATGGAAGTTTTTTTTTTTTTTTTGTACTATATGTGTTGAAAATATATATATATATATATATATATATAGCGCTTGGTGTGATTCTTATGGTACCTTATATTGTGTCTTTCAGGGGGAATACCTTACCTTAGATAAAAGGGGGTTCTCCGGTCCTTAGGTCCCTCGCTCAAATTGGGGTCTATTCCTTGGCATTCACAAATCCTCCCACTAACATTAAGGGGCATCCCGGGTAGCTTCTAGCGTAATTCCCACTGGTCATTGCGACTACCATAAAAAATCACCTTATGGAGGCTTCCCAGGATACCGGGCTCGGGATCCCTTGGGGCAACCCCGGCAGTGTGTGGTTTGTGGGGTATCCCCTGCGGGGGATAATGTGCTTATTTGCGTGCCATGTGCACAGCAGGCCATTGCGCGGCAATCTGGGCCCCTGGCGGCTGGATCAGCGCCGCTGGCCTCATCACCTACACCCCCACGCCTGGCTCCAAGTGACGTTGTCCTCAGTGGGGAGTCGCAATCTGATGTATGTGCTAGATTGGCCAACATTGAGAAGATGATAGCTAGCTCTGCGGCCAGGAAGGCCCCAGCTAAGAGACGGCATTTGGCGCCGGCTTTTGATTATGACTCGTTTACTTGGTCTGATTATTCCCCGCTTGAAGAAGGGAAATTGTATTCTAAGCATACAGTACATCCTGCTCCATATATAATACTTACACGTGGGTAATCCTCCGCCAGATGGCGCTGTTCACTGCAGACATGCAAAAACAGGCTCCTCCCGGCCCTTCATATACCCAGGGACCTCCCGCAAATCCCCAGATTTCTCTGCAGTGCTGATTGCGAAGACATGAAGTATCACTCTCTCGCAGGTGAGCGGGGCTATTACAGCCTGTGGGACTATTTCCACCCCTCTTCTGTGTGATATGCCTCCCAGCCTGGGCTGCGCTGGTCGGGTGAAGGTAGGCAGCACCATGTGTGCTTATGGAGCCAAGCTCCACCGCAATCCCCCACCATAGGGTAGGCGGTCAAGGCTGATGGTGAGCCTTCAGGGGATGCCCCTCCTCCCCATCATTGCCCCATATAGTGGTGGACCCTATGTAACGGGTCGCCTTCCTCCCTCGTTCCCCCCCTTAGCCAGGGGGAAAAGAAAGGGGGGGGAGGGGTTGTGTGTATGGCGGCCTCAGTGTGGCGTCCTTACACGCTTATGGCTTGGCTGTGCTTTACTGGGAACGGGGATCAGAGCCGCGCTCTTATCTTACTGTTAACCGCAGCGCCTTTAGTTTCTGTTTCTGCTCGCACCGCATGTATGGCGGCAGCTTTGCGGACGCCTCGGCGTCTTTTTACTTCCTTCCCTTCTCCTTCTTAGCCTTAGTGGCTCTTCTTAGGTTGCGCTGGCTTAGTTGGTTATAGCGCCTGTCCAGTACAGTATCCCCGCCTGTCACGCGGGAGACCGGGGTTCAATTCCCCGACCGGGAGCCACAGGAGATCCCGAGTTCAGACCTCAGCCGTGCCTGTATAGGCTCCGAGCGCCATTTACATCAGGCGTTATGACTTTACTGTCACTGATTGGCTAGACGCCTTCCGAGCTTCGCGCTCGCTGTGGAGGGCTGTGGTTCCGGCTTGACGCGTCGCGGTCGGCTCAGGCCCGCCCTCCGAGGTTCGCTTGGCGCCATTTCCTTCTCACGCGCGCGTGGTGAAGATCGTCCTTTCCTCTCCGTCTGTAAGTGCCCTCATGGGCAACTCTTCTTTAGTTTCTATCTCCCATTGCGCATGGCTCTGACATCCTTGTTCCCCCTTATGTCTTTCAGACCGCGGATTTCTGTGGCTTCTCCCGGCCCAGTGTAGGTCCCGGTCGTGACCATAAAAATTACTCCCACTTCCCCGCGGGTTATTGGGGCATCCAGGGTAGCTTACAGCGTCAATCCCTACTGGCATATTGTGCCGATTAAATCACCATATGGAGGCATCTCAGGATATTGTGAACAGGGTTCCTTCGGGACAAGCCCGGCTGTGTGTAGCTTGTGGGGTCCTACCTAGCAGCGGTGACAATGCACGGGTCTGTGTTCCTTGTGCACAGCAGGCGCTATCGGTGCTTCCCGTCTCCTCTGAGGCTGGGCCTGCACCCTGCCTCACTTCACCTACTCCCCCAAGCCTGAGTGTAACCCCCAATACCAGTGGGGATTCTCATCCTGATTTGGCCACGAGGCTGGCTAGTGTTGAAAACTTGCTTGCTAATTCCTTAGCGCGTAAAGCCACCGCCAAGAGGTGGCACTTGAACCCTGAATCGGCCCTCTTCCCTATAGAACCTGATGATTTGTTGCATTCCTATGCCCATATCACCTCGGACGAAGGGGAACTGTTCTCTGACTCAGGGTCATATGACGATGAGTCCAGGGGTCAGGAAGAGTCTGGCTTCGAGCATTGGTCCTCGGATGATATTGATAGACTGCTGGTTCAGATCTTTGAGGTTCTGTCCCTCTCTCCCCCTGCTGCGGCTCCCCGGCAAAGGGGTGATCTTTTTCATACCGCTAAAGCTCGCTTGGAATTTCCCGAGCAGACCCATTTCAATAGCCTCGTGGGAACATCCCAGCAGACTTCATGGGGTCCCTAAGAGCGTGGATAGGAAATATCCCTTTCCTGCTGACTTGGTTAAGTGCTGGTCATCGCCACCTGAGGTCGATGCTCCTATTCTAGGGTTGTCCAACACCTCTATTATGCACTCTCCTGACACTACTACGCTGCGGGACTCTGAGGACCGGCGTGTTGACCAATGGCATGTCATGCCTTTGCATTTGGGGGAGCGACTGCGCCCGGTTTGCGCCTTAGCCATTACGGCAGTAGCGCTCAGGGCCAGGGTTAGGAGTGCTCTCGATGGCACAGATGAGTTGCCTCCTGATACTGTCAATGCTCTGTCCAGCTGTGATGCGTTTGTGAACTTTATCCTGTCCGCATCAGACGATGCTATTAAGATGTGTGCCAGGTCATCTGCCCTGGTGGTTGCTATACCCCGCGCGGTCTGGTTGCGCCAGTGGGCCGCAGACAATGCCGCCAAGAAAGCCCTCACGGGCTTCCATTTAAGGGGCTGCGCTTGTTTGGGGATCGGTTAGACCTCTTTGCCAAGGGAGGCAAGTTACCCCAGCGCAGGAGGCAGACTCGGCCCTTTCGTGGCCAAGGCTCCCTATCAACCCCCTACCATGGGGCCAAACAGGGTAGAGGGGCATCCTTCACTGGGGCCCACGCAGATTCCTGGCACAGGAACAGAGGACGCCGTCCCGGTTCCTCCTGGGGGCCCAAGCCCAAAGCCCCTCCTAAGGCCCCTCAGGCATAAGGGGGCGCCCTCACCCGTCAGGGTGGGGGGACGTCTACAGCACTTCGAGCACGTCTGGCGGCGCCACGTCTCAGACCGATGGATTCAGTTGGTCGTGTCCTCCGGCTACAAGATAGAATCTGCTGTACGGCCCCCCACCAGATTCATTGGGTCTCGAATCCCTCAAGACCCTGCCTCAGCTCAGGTCTTGTTGCTGGCCGTACAGGGTCTCATGGATCTAGGGGTCATTTGCAAGGTCCCCCTTTGGAGACGGGGGCACGGGGTTCTACTCCAACCTTTTTACAGTACCCAAGAAGGATGGGTCAGTCAGGCTAATTCTGGATTTAAAAATCCTCAACAAATTTGTCAAGAACAGGCACTTTCGCATGGAAACTGCGCTCGGCCATTGGCTCACTGCGCCCAGGGGACTTCATGACGTCAGTAGACATCAAGGATGGTTACCTTCACGTCCCGGTGTTCCCAGGACACCAAAGGTTTCTCAGATTTGCACTAAAAGATCAGCTATACCAATTTGTGGCCCTGCCATTCGGCCGAACGTCGGCTCCCAGGGTGTTCACCAAGGTGCTGGCAGGGGTGATGTCCCTGATAAGGCTAAGGGGCATACGCGTGCTGCCCTACCTGGACGATATTCTCATCACCTCTCGGTCTCTGCGGCAGGCAGAGTTGGACACTCGGCTGGTAGTGTCCACCCTGGAGTCCTTCGGCTGGGTGATCAATTACCCCAAGTCCTCCCTGTCCCCCTCCTCGGTGACTCCGTTCCTGGGAATTATTCTGGATACGGTTCAGTCAAGGATATTCCTTCCTCAACAGAAGGTGGAAGCTCTGACAGCGCAGGCGAGGTTCCTGCTTTCGAGCCCACAGTTCTCCATCCGGCAGGGAATGCAGTTGGTGGGCCTGATGGTGGCGAGCTTCGAGGCGGTGCCCTTTGCCCAGTTCCATTTGAGACCTCTGCAGCTTCACCTTCTGTCAGTGTGGGACAAGAACCCAGCGTCCTTGGACAGGGTCTGTGTGCTTCCCCCCTCGGTCAGACAGTCCCTTGCGTGGTGGCTGGACCATAGGAACTTGATAGGGGGCAGGATGCCAGTCTGTCAGGTTGGGGGGGATTCTGGAAGTCCCTGCGCTTCCAGGCGACATGGGGTCCTCAGGAGGCCCATTTACCCAACAACATTCTGGAATTACGGGCAGTCAGGTTGGTACTGGAGCGATTGACCCAACACCTGAGGGGTCTGTCGGTCCAGGTACGCTCAGACAACAGAACAGCGGTTGCCTACATCAACCATCAGGGAGGGACCCGGAGCAAGGGTGCTCTCCAAGAGGTGTCTCAGATTCTGACATGGGCGGAGGCCAATGTCCAATGCATTTTGGCTGTCTACATTCCGGGGGCGGAGAACCTGCTGGCGGACGCCCTGAGCAGGGGGATGTCCCGTCAGGGGGAGTGGTCCCTCTGCAACAAGGTATTCCAGTCCCTGTGTCACCGTTGGGGACTACCGGATGTGGATCTGTTTGCTTCCCATCACAATCACAAGCTCCCGGCCTTCGCCTCCCTGTCTCAGGATCCTCTGGCCATGGTGACGGATGCCCTGTCTATGTCTTGGAGGGAGTTTCGACTCCTGTATGTGTTTCCACCGTTCCCCCTTCTGGGCAGGGTTCTGCGCAAGATTGCTCTGGAAGGGGTACCTGTGATTCTAGTGGCTCCAGGTGGCCAAGAAGAGTGTGGTTCGCAGATGTGGTTCAAATGGCAGTAGATCAGTACGATCTGCCAAGCATGCCAGATCTGCTAACTCAAGGGTCCTTACGCCATCCCAATTTACAAACTCTGGCTTTGACGGCCTGGCTGCTGAAACCTCCATCTTGATGGAGAAGGGTTTGTCTGCCTCTGTGGTGGCTACTATGGTGCAGGCCAGGAAGAAGATTTCTTCTGCTATCTATTATAGAGTATGGCGTTCCTACATTGACTGGTGTGAGTCCAGGTCTCTTCCCTGTCGGGAATTCTCCGTCCCTAGGGTTCTGGAGTTTTTACAGCATGGTCTGGACTTAGGTCTCAAACTTAGTACTCTGAAGGGTCAGGTTTCTGCCCCGTCTATCGTCTTTCAGAAGACCTTTGCTCAACATCACCTGATTAAGACCTTCTTTCAGGGAGTCACTCACGTGCGTCCCCCTCGAAAACCTATGGTCCCTGTCTGGGATTTAAACTTGGTTTTGTCTGCCTTGCAGGGTGCTCCCTTTGAGCCTATTCAAGATGCTGCTCTGGCTGTTCTCACACTCAAGGTTGTCTTCTTGGTGGCTATTACTTCGGTTAGGCGTGTGTCTGAGCTGACCGCTCTATCTATTCAGCCTCCATACTATGAGCGACACCAGGACAAGGTGGTGTTCCGCTTCAAACCGGATTTTCTGCCTAAAGTTGTGTCGGCTTTTCATTTGAACCAGGATATTGTTCTTCCTTCTCTGTGTCCCAATCCTAGCAACGACAAGGAGCGGGTTTTGCATTCCTTGGACGTAGTCAGGTGCTTGAAATATTACCTGGTTGTCACTAAGGCCTTCAGGAAAACTGATGCTCTCTTTGTTGTGCCTTCCGGGCATAGGAAAGGTTTGGCTCCCGCCAAGTCTACCATCAGTAAATGGATTCGTCAGGCGGTGATTCAGGCCTATTCTACTAAGGGGAGGACTCCCCCTTTCCGTCTTACGGCTCATTCCACTCGTGCTATTGGTGCCTCTTGGGCTTTTCAGCAACAGGCCTCTGTTGAACAAGTTTGCAAGGCCGCTACTTGGTCTTCTGTTCACACCTTTTCAAAGTTTTACAAGGTTGATGTTCGGGCCTCAGTTGATGCTGCTTTTGGCCGTAAGGTTTTGCAGGCGGTTGTAGTCTGAGCTACATGCCGTTGCCTGTTGTTGGGGATCCCACCCTACTTTATGGACACTGCTATTGGATGTCCCACGTGTAAGTATTATATATGGAGCAGGACGTACTGTATGCTTAGAATAATACAATTATGTGAAATACTCACCTGTAGAATTGGTATTATACGCATACAGTACGTCCTGCTCTACCCCACCCTGGTTTCACCTTGTTCTGGATCCCCTGTATGGTGATTGCTATCATTGTTATTATTACCAGTTTTGGTGGTTGTTTTCTCCCGGCTTCTTTTTCTCACTGCTTTTCAATGCTGGGGATTTGTGGGAGGTCCCTGGGTATATGAAGGGCCGGGAGGAGCCTGTTTTTGCATGTCTGCAGTGAACGGCGCCATCTGGCGGAGGATTACCCACGTGTAAGTATTATATATGGAGCAGGACGTACTGTATGCGTATAATACCAATTCTACAGGTGAGTATTTCACAGAATTTTATTTTTCAGACTCTGAAGGCTCTGATGATCAGCAGTTCTTTGATGCTGGGCTGGAGCGTGGGGATACTGTGGATACCCCCAGACTTCTGGCCCATACTCTTGAGGTTCTTGCTATTACCCCTCCTGCGGAGGCCCCTCCGCAGAAGGGGGAATTTTTTGGGGTCACTAAGGCTCGCCTTGAGTTTCCTGATCAGAAGCATTTTGACAAATTGATTCTTAAGGAATGGGAAAAGCCTAACCGGCTTCCCGGTATTCCTCAGGGGTGGGATAGGAGGTATCTTTTTCCTGTGGACATGGTGAAGCGCTGGTCGTCACCCCTAGACGTCGACACTCCGGTTCTGGGTTTGTCCAACACATCGGTGGTGCACTCACCAGACTCCACTACGCTGAAGGATAGTGAGAACCGACGTCTTGATCAAATGGCGTCACATGTCTTTGCCAGTGTGGGTTCGGCCTTGCGCCCTGTTTGTGCTTCGGCTCTCACGTCCGTGGCTACCAGATCTGTAATTAGGGGCCTGTTGAATGGTCCCCATCTTAACCCTGCTAGTGATGAGTTTGCAGCACTTACGCGGTGTGATTTGTTCATGACCTTTGTCTTATCAGCCTTGGACGATACAATATGTATGTGTAGTAGAACCTCGGCTTTGCTTGTTGCTATTCGCCGATCAGTTGGTTGCGCCAATGGGAGGCTGACATTGCGGCTAAGATGGTGCTTGCAGGGCTACCCTTTTTGGGTATGCGCCTGTTTGGGGATAAATTGGACTCGGTGGCGAAAGGAGGGAAGTTGCCACAATGCAAAAAGCAGCGCCGGCCCTTTCGGGGAGCAGGCTCCTTTAATCCTTCCTTTCGTGGCTTTCGAGCAAGCAGGGGAGTTGCTCACTCTGCTTTTAGAGGTGATCCCTGGGGTAGGGGCAGAGGACGTGCCCGTCCCGGGACTGCCTGGGGTACCAAACCCAAGGCCGCTGCCAAACCCTCTCAGCTATGAGGGGGCACCCTCATCCTCGCGGGTGGGGGGCGGCCACGGCTCTTCGCCCAGGTCTGGGCCCGGGAGGTCACAGACTCTGCCGGGTACAAGCTGGAGTTCGAGTTCCGGCCTCCTCACAGATTCTTCAGGTCTTGGGTTCCTGCGGACCCCCGGGCTGTGCAGGGGTTTTTATTGGCAGTAAAAAAAAAAAAAAAGACCTTCTGGTCATAGGGGTCATCTGCCCGTTGCCCTCCTCCGAGAGAGGCCGGGGCTATTAATCCAACCCTTTTTTACAGTGCCCAAAAAGGATGGCTTCATAAGACCCATTCTGGATCTAAAGATTCTCAACAGGCTCATCAGAACCAAGAAACTTTGCGTGAAGACTCTGTGTTTGGCCATCAACTATCTTCGTCCATGGGATTTTATGACGTCCATAGTCATCAAGGACGCTTACCTTCATGTGCCGATCTTCCCAGGACACCAACGGTTTCTCAGATTTGTGGTGGGAGATCAGCACTATCAGTTTGTGGCTCTTCCTTTTGGGCTGACCTCTGCAACAAGGGTGTTCACCAAGGTGTTGGTGGGTATAATGGCCCTTCTCAGAGCCCAGGGTGTTCGCATTGTGCCGTATCTGGACGACCTTCTCATCACGACATCCTCTCTCGGTCAAGCGGAGCTAGACACCAGGTTGGTCGTGTCCACGCTGGAGAGGTTCGGTTGGGTGATCAACTACCCCAAGTCTTCCCTCTCCCCGTCAAGGGAGGTTTCCTTTCTGGGCATGACTCTGGATACCATTCAGACCAGGGTGTTCCTACATCAGTCGAAGGTTTGAGATCTGTTACGTCTTCTTCTGTCCATTCCTCGCCCGTCCAAGGAGGCGCACACCCCCATCAACGTCTTGGAGCTGAGGGCTATTCGGTTGGTGCTGTCGCACTTGACGCATCACCTCCAAGGCTTACCGGTTCAGGTTCGGTCAGACAATCGGACTGCGGTCGCTTACATCAATCACCAGGGAGGGACTCGCAGCAGGAGTGCCCTTAGGGAGGTGTCTCTGATTCTTGCATGGGCCGAGAGCTATGTTCCATGCATCTCAGCGGTGTACATTCCAGGGGTGGAGAACGTGGAAGCGGACTCTCTGAGCAGGGGGCCCTCTAGGCGAGGGGAATGGTCCCTCAACAACAAGGTATTTCTATCCATTTTTCACATGTGGGGGTTCCCGGAGGTGGATCTCTTTGCCTCCCATCACAACCACAAGCTCTCTGCTTTTGTGTCTCTGTCTCAGGATCCTCTGCCTCTGGCAGTGGATGCCATGTCCCTTGCCTGGCGGTATCTGAGTCTACTGTATCTGTTTCCCCCCTTCTCCATGGTAGACAGGGTGGTGCGCAAGCTGGTTCAAGAGGATGTGCCAGCAATTCTGGTGGCTCCAAGGTGGCCAAGACAGGTGTGGTTCGCGGACGTCGTGCGTCTGGCGGTCGATCAGTACAGGTTGCCCCTGTTTCCGGATCTGGTCACTCAAGGTCAGCTATGTTACCCCAATTTACAAACGCTGGCTTTGACGGTGTGGCTGCTGAGACCTCCATCCTAAAAGAAGGTTTGTCTGATGCTGTGATCCAGACGCTTGTTAGGGCTAGGAAGAAGTCTTCCTCTAACATCTACTACAGGACCTGGCGGTCCTATATTGATTGGTGTGAGGCTAGGGCCTTGCCTTGTAGGGTGTTTTCGATTCCCAGGATTTTGGAATTTCACGGTTTGGACCTGGGCTTTCAGCTTAGTACTCTGAGAAGGTCTCCGCTCTGGTGGTTTTCTTTCAAAGGTTTTTTGCTCTTCATCCTTTTGTTAGGACTTTTTTCTGGGGGGTCACTCGTGCGGCCCCCTCGCAAGCCCTTGTTGCCTGTTTGGGACTTGAATTTGGTTTTGTCGGCCCTCCAGGGGCCTCTTTTTGAGCCGGTGCAGGATGTTGCACTTTCTATTCTCACACATAAGGTTGCCTTTTTGGTGGCTATTACCTCCGTTCGACGTGTTTCTGAGTTGGCGGCTCTGTCTATTCAGGCCCCTTACTTTGAAAGACACCAGGTCAAGGTGGTCTTCCGCTTTAAGCCAGACTTCTTACCTAAGGTGGTTTCTGTCTTCCATCTCAATCAGGATGTGGTTCTCCCTTCCTTGTGTCCTAAGCCTAGCAATGACAAGGAGAGGGCCTTGCACTCTTTGGATGTTGTTCGTTGTGTGCAGTACTATTTGGTGGCTACTTCTCCTTTCCGTAGGACGGACGCCTTGTTTGTGGTGCCCTCTGGGCCCAAGAAGGGTTTGGCGCCCGTCAAGTCTTCCATTAGTAAATGGATTCGTCAGGCCATTGTTAGGGCCTATACTGCTAAGGGGAGGGATCCCCCTTTCCAGATCACTGCATATTCTACTCGTGCTGTTGGGGCTTCCTGGGCTTTTCAGCTCCAGGCCTCTGTTGAACAAGTTTGTAAGGCTGCTACTTGGTCTTCTGTTCATACTTTTTATAAGGTCCATGTGAGGGCCTCAGCGGATGCTGTTTTTGGCCGCAAAGTTCTGCAAGTTGCAGTGGTTTAATTTGTGCACTATTGCCTGTTGGGATCCCCACCCTTTTTGGACACTGCTATTGGATGTCCCACGTGTAATTAATATTTCCGAAGCAGGGTGTGAGACATACTTGGAATAATACCATTTTGTGATTACTCACCTGTAAAATGGGTATTATAAGTATGTCTCACACCCTGCTTCGTCCTACCCTGAGTTGTATCTTGGATCCTCTATATGGTGAAAATTTTTTCTCATAGATTTTATTTGCTCTTCCTGGTCTCCTTACTGCTTTCTTATACTGGGGATGTGTGGGAGGTCCCAGGTATTTATGGACCGGGAGGGGCTCCTTTTTTTTCTAGTCATCTCTGCAGAAGTTCGCCCTCTACTGGACATAACCCAAGTGTAATGAATATTTCCGAAGCAGGGTGTGAGACATACTTATAATACCCATTTTACAGGTGAGTAATCACAATATGGTATATTCTAAGTATGTCACACACCCCGCTTCAAGATATTCATAACCTGTGGGTAATACTGACCTGTAGAGGGCGAACTGCAGAGATGATAGGAAAAAAGAAGCCCCTCCCGGTCCACAAATACCTGGGACCTCCCACTCATTACCCCAGTCTTCATCTCTGCAGTCGGCGAGCAAGTCAGAAGATGATGTCTCCTCCTTGCACAGGGGGATTTTAGGTAGCCGGGATAACTCCCGGCCCGTTTTTTAGCTATTTTCGCCCGGATTCCTTTATATTGCCCACATACACATGCCTCCCAGCCTTAGGCTGCGTTCTGGGTGAAGGTAGAAAAGCACCTTAGGTGCTTAGGAGCAAAGCTCCACCGCGAGACCCTATACAAGAGGGTAGGCGGCTATCCGGGTTGGTGACCCCGGTTTGGGATGCCCTGTCCCTCGGCCATTTCACCCTAGCTGGTGTTAAAAACCCCTCTCCGGATACCCTTCTCCTTAGAGGGGGGGGGGGACCTGGGGTCCTTTCCTCTGTGTACAGGCTTTTCTTTCTTCTTTATTATAACCGTGTGTATAACTTGTGTTTGTCACGTTAAATTGTGCAGCCACTAGAGATCATTCAGCAGTTTTTCTGCCTTTTTTACCTCATGACAGGCTGAGGGGAGCTTCTCTCCTCAGTCACTGGCAGCGGGGGGCGGGGCCTGGCGCTGGCTTTATTTTATATTTACTGGACGCTGGCGCTGGCCTTTTTGTTGTCAGCTGTGTATGGCGGAGGGGAGCTTCTCCCCTCACGCGCTGTAGCGGGGGACGGGGCCGGGCTTTCGGCGAGGACGCCACGGCCCGCCCCCGTTCGGCAGGGTCTGCTGTGGAGCCTGGGCTTCTTTTCAATCATTTGGCTGGGCTGTGAAGGGGGGGCGGAGCAGGGACATCGTGCTCCGCTCTGGCCACGCCCCCCTCTTCTCCCCTCTTTCCTCCTGCTGCTGCCTCGCTCGTGGCGTGAGGACGCCATTAACCTCCTCCTGACTGGAAGGCACAGTGAGTGGCCCTCTGGGCCCCCTTCATAACTCTACTATTCTATTGATTTTTCATATGCTTATTTAGTGTCTTTAATATGTCTTCCAGGTAGACCTACATAGGGGTTTAGGGGGTCTCTCCCAGTCCTAGGGTCCCTGGGTTTTCAATATACTTATACAAATCCTCCCACTTGGGACTTTAAAAGGGCATCCCGGGTTGCTTATAAGCTTAATTCCCTCGGTCATTGCGACTACCCAAAAGTTCACCTTATGGAGGCATCCCCGGATATCGGGCTCCCCTCGGGGCAATCCCGGAAGTGTATGGGTTGTGGGGTATCCCTAACAGGGGATGATGTATTTCTATGTATTCCTTGTGCGCAGCAGACTATTACACGGCAGTCCGGACCCCAGGCATCTGGGTCAGCACCGCCATCTTCATCCCCTCCCCCCTCCCGTCTTGACCCGTGCCCCGTGTGTGACGTTGTCATGAGTGGGGAGTCGCAGTCTGATGTGTGTACCAGATTGGCCAATCTTGAAAAATTGGTCACCGGTCCGGCATTTGAATTTGATGAAATAGATTATCTGGATTGGTCAGATTACTCTACTCAAGAGGAAGGAGAGTTGTTTGAGGAATCTGATACTTCAGATGATCAGCAATTTGTTGGTGCTGATTCTGAGAAGGGGTCAGGGATTTCCATGGATACTCCTAACGTCCTGGCTCAGATGTTTGAGGTTCTGGCTATCTCCCCTCCTGAGGAGGCTCCTCAACAACAAGGGGAGTTTGTTGAGGAATCCAAGCCGCACTTGGAATTTCCTAATCAAAAGCATTTTGATAAAATTATTTCTAAGGAATGGGAGAGGCCTGCTAGGCTCCCAGGCATTCCTCAGAGTTGGGATAAAAGGTATCCTTCCCTTTGGATACAGTTAAGCGTTGGGCGTCCCCTCCCGTAGTGGACGCACCAATTCTAGGACTGTCCAACTCAGCTGTTTTGAATAACCCTGATTGTTCCACACTTCAAGATGGTGAGGATAAGCGTATTGACCAGATGGCTTGCCACGGTTTTGCTAGTGTTGGGTCAGCCATGTGGTCTGTTTGTGCCTCAGCGCTGCTGGTGGTGGCTACCAGGTCGGTGGTCAGGGATCTGTTAACCTCCTCCGGTTTGGATCCGGTCAGTGGAGAATTTCTTGGACTTAAACGATGTTAGATGTGTAGCAGAACTTCTGTTCTGCTGGTGACTATTAGACGTTCTATTTGGTTGCGCCAGTGGGCAACGAAAGAGGCTACGACGTCCTTTTCGGGGAGCGGCTTCCTTCACTCCTTCCTTTCGGGGTTCCAGAGCTGGAAGAGGATTTGCCTTCCCATCCACAAGAGGAGATTCCTGGAACAGAGGCAGAGGACGTGCCCGTTCAGGATACATTTGGGGCTCTAAGCCTAAACCCGCGGCCAAACCTGCTCAGCAATGAGGGGACGCCCTCACCCGTGCGGGTGGGGGGACGGCTGCGACAGTTCTCTCAAATCTGGATTCGAGAGGTTTCGGACAAATGGATCCAGGAAGTGGTGTCTTCCGGCCACAAGCTGGAGTTCGAGTACCGCCAACCCCCCCCCACCCCCCCACCCCGCGTTTCTTCAGGTCTCTGGTGCCCCCGGACGCACTGGCCGCGCAGGGGCTCCGGGCGGCGGTATCAAGTCTTCTGGATATAGCGGTCATTTGTCCAGTGCCTCCTTCAGACCGGGGTCGAGGCTCAGACTGGATCTGAAGATTCTCAACAGATTTGTCAGATTGCGAAAATTCCGCATGGAAACACTGCGTTCAGCTATCTGCTCTCTTCATCAGGGCGACTTTATGACGTCCAGAGACATCAAGGATGCGTACCTCCATGTTCCGATTTTTCCCGCGCACCAGAGATTTCTCAGGTTCGTGGTGGAGGATCGGCATTTTCAGTTTGTGGCTCTCGCTTTTGGTCTCACTTCAGCTCCAAGGGTGTTCACAAAGGTGCTTGCAGGGGTCATGGCTCTCCTCAGAGCACAGGGAATTCGCATAGTGCCATATCTGGACGATCCTCTCATCATGGCATCGTCTTTCAGCCAAGCGGAATTGGACACAAGGACGGTGATATCCACTCTGGAGAGGTTCGGTTGGGTGATCAACTACCCCAAGTCCTCCCTTTCCCCGTCCAGGATCGTGTCTTTTCTGGGAATGTCTTTGGATACAACTCAGGCCAGGGTGTTCCTTCCTCAGTTCAAGGTTCTTTTGATTCAGGAGTTGATTCAGTTGTTCATATCCACTCCTCGTCCGACCATCCGGCTAGGGATGAGACTGGTGGGGCTGATGGTAGCCTCCTTCGAAGCAGTCCCTTTTGCTCAGTTTCACACAAGGACGTTACAGCTCCATCTATTGACGGCCTGGGACAGGTCTCCTCTGTCGTTGGATCAATCCTTTCTGATGACTCCTCGGATTCGCCAGTCACTACGGTGGTGGCTGAATTCTGTGAATCTGTTGGGGCAGATCCTTTCTGATGCCTCTGTGGGAGATGGTCACCACGGATGCCAGCCTATCAGGATGGGGAGGCTTCTGGAAGGATCTTCAGTTTCAGGGCTTGTGGGGACCTCTGGAAGCCCACGAGCCCATCAATGTTCTGGAATTGAGAGCCATCAGGATGGTTCTTGTACATTTGACTCATCACCTACAGGGACTGCCGGTTCAGGTCCGGTCGGACAATCGGACGGCGGTTGCCTACATCAATCACCAGGGAGGGACCCGCAGCAGGAGTGCCCTCAAGGAAGTATCTCTTATTCTGGACTGGGCGGAGAGCCATGTCCCGTGCATCTCGGCAGTTTACATTCCGGGAGTGGAGAACACGGAGGCGGACTCTCTGAGCAGGTTGTCTGTCCGCAAGGGGGAATGGTCTCTCTGTCCCAGGGGCTTTTCACTCGATTTGTCTCAGGTGGGGGTCGCCGGTGGTGGACCTCTTTGCCTCCCGTCACAATCACAATCTTCCGGTATTTTTGTCTCTTTCGAAGGATCCACTGGCTCTAGCAGTGGATGCCATGTCCCTGAACTGGAGGGATCTGGGGTTTCTGTACCTGTTCCCTCCATTTCCAATGGTAGCCAGTGTGGTGCGCAAGCTGGTCCTGGAGGGAGCTTCAGCAATTCTGGTGGCTCCAAGGTGGCCAAGACAGGTTTGGTTCGCAGACGTGGTAAGGTTAGTAGAAGATCAGTTCGTTCTACCCCTGCTGCCGGATCTGCTCACACAGGGTCGACTACGTTACCCCAGTTTACCAACGCTGGCTTTGACGGCGTGGCTGCTGAAACCTCCATCTTGAAGGAGGAAGGCCTTTCGGATGCTGTTATTCAGACTCTTATTAGCGCAAGGAAGAGGTCTTCTTCTTCCGTCTACTATAGGACTTGGAGATCGTATATTGATTGGTGTGAAACTAGGGCCTTCCCTTGTAGGGAATTCTCTATTTCTAGAGTTCTGGAGTTCCTCCAACACGGCTTGGATCTGGGGCTCCATCTCAGTACGTTGAGGGGGCAGGTTTCTGCCCTGGCGGTGTTTTTCCAAAGATTTTTTTGCTCTTCATCCGTTGGTTAAGACTTTTTTTCCAAGGGGTTACGCATGTGCGGCCTCCTAGGAAGCCTATAATTCCGGTTTGGGATTTGAATTTGTTTCTTTCCGCTCTTCAGGGCTCCCTTTGAGCCCTTGCATGATATTGCTTTGTCTTCCCTTACACAGAAGGTGGCCTTTTTTGGTAGCCATCACTTCAGTTCGGCGCGTCTCTGAGTTGGCGGCCCTGTCTATTCAAGCTCCGTATTTTGAAAGACATCAGGACAAGGTGGTTTTCCGTTTCAAGCCGGATTTCCTTCCTAGGGTGGTTTCTGCTTTTCACCTAAATCAGGATATTGTTCTGCCCTCTCTGTGTCCTAATCCCAACAACGATTAGGAGAGGGCCCTGCATTCCTCGGATGTGGTTCGTGCTGTGAAGTACTATTTGGTAGTAACTTCTTCTTTTCGCAAGACTGATGCCTTCTTTGTGGTTCCCTCCGGGCCCAAGAAAGGTTTGGCGCCCGCCAAGTCTTCCATCAGTAAATGGATTCGTCAGGCCATTGTTGGGGCCTATTCTGCTAAGGGGAGGAATCCCCCTTTTCGTGTTCCTGCTCATTCTACTCGTGCGGTTGGGGCGTCCTGGGCTTTCCAGCACCAGGCCTCTGTTGAGCAAGTTTGTAAGACTGCTACTTGGTCTTCTGTTCACACTTTTTCAAAGTTTTACAAGGTTGATGTTAGGGCCTCAGCGGATGCTGTTTTTGGCCGCAAAGTTCTGCAGGCTACAGTGGTTTAAGTTGTGAGTCATGCCTTGTTTTGGATCCCCGCCCTTTATGGACACTGCTATTGGATGTCCCAAGTGTAATGACTATCTGAAGCAGGGTGTGTGACATATTTAGAATAATACCATTTTGTGAATACTCACCTGTAAAATGGGTATTATAAGTATGTCACACACCCCGCTTCACCCCGCCCTTTTTGTATTCTGGATCCTTCATATTGTGAACTTTGCGTTGTTATGACTTATATTTGGCTCTTCCTGGTCCCTTTCCTTACTGCTTTCTTGATACTGGGTAATGAGTGGGAGGTCCCAGGTATTTGTGGACCAGGAGGGGCTTCTTTTTTCCTATCATCTCTGCAGTTCGCCCTCTACAGGTCAGTATTACCCACAGGTTATGAATATCTTGAAGCGGGGTGTGTGACATACTTATAATACCCATTTTACAGGTGAGTATTCACAAAATGGTATTTTTTTTCTCCTGAATTTTCAAAAAGATCACCTACAAATAGTGCACAACGCTCTTTGCCCAGCAGATGGTGTCCCTGCTCCTGGAATCGGGAGTCTTGTGAATCCTGCTGGGCCTACAGAATTATTGATGAGTAATGAGCTTGTAGTTGTTTTTTCACAATCAGGGCTGGCTGTGAGCTGATGCTACTGGCATGGCAGCATGCCCATTTTCTTCTGCCTTTTATAGTGTCATCCTGTTCCATGGTGTTTTTCAAAGCAGAAATTACTATGTAAATGTGAATTGCTGTCAGGACAGACAATTGGGTGCTGCTGGGGGCCAGCTGCAATCCTGATCATCCGGCCCTAGTGCTTATAGGGAAAACACTGCCCTGGAATGTATATATTACTGGTTGCCAGCAATAAGTAACCCAAGTGATCGGGTAGTGGGGATACATGGTCTGCCAATGACCTGGATGGAGGAGTTACCACATCATTTAGCAGGGTTTGGGTTAATATAGATTCCTAAAGTGGATATGAACCCTCCCTTGCAACCTTGTACCAGGGAGGGTTTAGTTCCTCTGCAGCCACGTGGTTGTTGGTGGACCGTTACCTGGAAGAAGCAACGGCCAGTCGCAACACTCGGTTTCACAGGGGGACTGAGGAGAATGTAATATTTTCCAGTATTAATGGTAATAATATGCAGGTGTGCACTGGCCAGGGGCATCTCAAAATGGAACGCCCAGAGGGTAATTATTAGAAGGGAATTAAAGTAATTTTTTTCTTTAGGTCTAATGTTATTACATTGATTTGAAATATGATGCCTATGTGCCCCCCGCAGATGTAGCGCCAGGACAGTTAGCGAATTCAGCTGGAAGGCTAAAATAACTTTTATGGTAAGAACTTGCTTCCTCCTGTAGAGACCAGGATAGTGGAGGATATTTTTTGGAGTTTTAAAAGTCTGGATAATTGTTATAATTTATATACGGTTAATAATTTCTATTATTTGCTCCTGTGCTCTGTGACCTGAACTTGACAACACCACACCACAGCATAGCTTAGGGTGGGTGGCGGGGGAGCTCATGACCAGGGCTCAGCTCTCTAGCGATGTGAGCACTTCCATTGTACTTCATCCCTCGTTATGCCCCCCGGGAAGATGTGTGACCCCCACAGACCCTGGGGGGAGCTGTACCAGACACAGAGGGCCTATTCTCCCAGCCAGGCGCCCTTTTAACCGCAGTGGCCAATCGTACCTAGAAGTGATCTGCAGGGATTCCATGGAAAGGTCACAAACTAGAGGAGAAGGGGGGGAGGGGACTTGTATGATTATTAATGTGTAGTCAGCACTGGGTTTCTGGCACTTCCATCTGTATTCTCCCATAATTAGGTTGTAAATCCCATAGGCTCATGCTGGAGAGCCTCCCATAGGCGCCTGTTGAAATCTGGGCTGCATGCTGCACCACCTCACATAGGCTTACACTGAGCTTTAGGCTGATTGGGACACAGCCTTCCATAGGCTAACACTGGGTTTTGGGCCATGTGCTGCATAGGCTTACATTGAGCTTCAGGCTGCGTTTTGCAGTCTCCCATAGGCTTACATTGAGCTTTAGGCTGCGTCTTGCACAGTCTCCCATAGGCTTGCATTGAGCTTCAGGCTGCGTTTTGCAGTCACCCATAGGCTTGCATTGAGCTTCAGGCTGCTTTTTGCACAGTCACCCATAGGCTTGCATTGAGCTTCAGGCTGCTTTTTGCACAGTCTCCCATAGGTTTGCATTGAGCTTCAGGCTGCGTTTTGCACAGTCTCCCATAGGCTTACACTGAGCAAGCTACTTGCTTCACAGCCTCACAAAGGCTTACATTGAATTTTGGGCTGCATAGGCTTTTATTGAGCTTTAGGCTGAATACTGCACAGCCTCCCATAGGCTTATATTGAGCTTTGGCGGCTTGTTGCACCACTTTCCATAGGCTTACATTGAGCTTTGGGCTGCTTGTCCCACAGCCTCCCATAAACTTACATTGTGCTTTGAGCTGCTTGCTGCCCATAGGCTTATATTGAGCTTTGGCCTGTGTACTGCAAAGCCTAGGCTTACATTGAGCTTTAGGCTGTGTTCTGCACAGCCGCCCATAGACTTACATTGTGCTTTGAGCTGCTTGCTGCCCATAGGCTTATATTGAGCTTTGGCCTGTGTACTGCAAAGCCTAGGCTTACATTGAGCTTTAGGCTGTGTTCTGCACAGCCTCCCATAGACTTACATTGTGCTTTGAGCTGCTTGCTGCCCATAGGCTTATATTGAGCTTTGGCCTGTGTACTGCAAAGCCTAGGCTTACATTGAGCTTTAGGCTGTGTTCTGCACAGCCTCCCATAGACTTACATTGTGCTTTGAGCTGCTTGCTGCACAGCCACCCACAGGTCTATATTGAGCCTTCTATAGACCTACTTTGTGCTACTCCCCTTTTTGTTCAAACCGAGACACAATTTCCACTTTAGGACTTTTACTTCTAGGGAAAGATCTGCCAGATCACTGTCATGATGTCACCTCGCTTGGCCCGATCTGCATGCCGAGTCTTACCTGGACGTCCTCCAGTCTAGACATGGAAAGTCTGATGCAGAAATTTCAGAGCTGCAGAAAAATTGCAGACTGGGTTAAGGTTGGGCGAATATCACAGTGAAATCAGATCCCCAATTTTCTGCTTTGTTCAAACGTGTCTTAAAATCAAGACTGGAACGCTCCTAATGTTCTGTCTGTGTTGCAATCAGGGATTAGGGCTTTGGGCACAAATAGAGAATAGTCAGAGGTCTCCTTTAACAAAATGATGAATTTTTTTACTAGACCAAAAAAAACTCTAAACTCCAGTAATTCAATGACGGAGATATGTGTTTTCGTAGAGAAAAAGAGTAAAATGTCTACTAATGTAAACTACTATTCTTGTAGCAGTAAATATAGTAAAAAATGAAAATAAGGAGCTGCTTAAACCGGACCTTCACCATGATTTATTGAAAAGCCCAAACCCTTAAAAAACTATTCCCCAGCATCTAAAGTTAATATACTTTAAGTTTTTATTCACTTATTATTCTTTCCCCCACTGGGCTGCAACTCTAGGATACGGGGGCCGCCATCTTGACTCAGAAGCATCACACTTATTGAGAAGAGGAGAGTGGGATAAAGTACAGGGTTATAGCTGTGCCTTGCTCAGACAGAGCAGAGCTGGGGTCAGGAAAAGGTCAGCAATTCCAGAATGCAGAGCGACACAGTCAGAAGGCACTTCCTGTTTGCAGGCTGCCTGATGTTCCATAAGCCGCCATCTTGGATGTTTAAAGGCTCAAAACATGCAGTAGATGCAGGTAGGATGATTTTTAATGTGAGCAATCTGTATGTACAGGGTGTGGGAAACAAGATAGACTCTTATTCAGAGTGAAGGTCCGCTTTAAAGTTATACTAAAGACAAGCCCGGCTGTTGTCCCATCGTCTCGGGCTACACGTTGCACTGTTCCAAACTTCAGTCCCTTTTCAAATAGACCCTGTAGTTCCTAGGGGATCTTAAAAAGTATTAGAGCATTGGAAATGTAGAGAAAACAGTGAATGTGGCAACAGCCATGTGATGTTAGCACACTGTGATGAGTGTGAGAGGAGGGCGGGGTTTCAGAGCTGCAGAGAGAGGCAGCCAATCAGAACGTCAGGGGAGGGAGTTTCTGTTCTCTGCCCACTGAAGGTTGATTGATGGACCAGGTCTGCGGGGGTGGCGACTGAAAACTGAAGGAGGAAGTGATTTTCCTCACTAAGGAGACCAACAGATGCGGAAGGAGAGTGCTGAAGCCACTTAATGTAAGGCAAGCTACTTATTTTTTTACTTTTGACTTGACAAACACTTTAAAGTGACAAGTTACAAAATGTTATTTTTTTTCTATATAAATTCAGAAGTTGGCTAAAAGGGGACTTCTTAATTTATCTACTAATAACTACCGGTAGAGCTAAAAGGGGATTCCTCTACTTGGTAAAGGGAATCTCTAGCATATACAAACATTTTACTATTGGTGTAGGGGAGCTTATTCCTTTTTCGATCTAAAAAGTATATTAGTTGGCTAAAGGGGAGCTCTGCCTTATATCTACAATAGAATTGACAGAACAACGAATGTGAATGGAAACAACAGTAGTTCTATAACCTTGATTTTTAGGGGGAGGTGTAGAAGACTTCCAATGAGTTCAAGATATTTGTCTCAAATGTTTAAACAACTCTTCTCCTATGAAGCTTCAGTGTGTCGAGTACTCCATGCTGCCCACTAAATAACCACTTCGTAGGAGGCGTTACTATTTGGGTGGAGGTTGGCATGAATGTTTCACTATGGTGCCCTGTGGCTGGTGGTTTGTCTCCTGTCCGGCACATTTTGGTGGCGTATTGCCCTTTTCTGAGTAAACATTTGTGTAATGTGTACGCTCCAACAATGAGCAACAACAATGGGCAGCGCATTGGGGGAAGTGATGGTGTAAATAAACCTCCTCCTGTAAGAATAAAACATTGATTTACTCATTCTGCAGAATGATCGCCGCGCCATTGTTCCATCGATGTTGCCGACTGGGAAAGGAAATTATAATGAAGCTGCATTTTAGTGGGACGTCTATTTTCAGCTCCGGCCATTTCCTTTCAAATTGTTTGCGTATGAAATAATATGTTGGTATGGCGCGGGGGACTCCCCCCCAGATAAGAACAGAAATATGAAAGGGAAAGGTCCTGAGCAGGGGGTAAGGGACCTACCATTAGGCACCTGCTGGTACCAGCCATGTGACTGTGTCATAGTTTACTGCTGGGGAAAGATCAGGACACGTAAAAGCCTAAAACAAAAACAACAGATGGCGTCCTTCCACCCCCATCTGTACCGACCTGGTGAATGCAAGAAAAAAAATAATGAGGGATCAAAAAGTATAAAAGTGAAAGGTGGCAAATGAGAAAAAAGACTGAAAAAGATGAAGGTGAAAATAGCAAAGAAAGATTTAGAGGGCAAAATAGTTATGTTGGTTATTCGCGTGACATTTTCTGGCTGATTCAATCATAGGAAGTCCAACCGTCAGCGTCCCATGGGCTATGTCATTACAACGTAGCAAGTAATGTGAAGAGGGTCCTACACACGAAATTCTGACTGAACTGAACCAAATTATTAAATCGTAGAGATTATCTAATTTAAAGGGAAAGTCCACTTTTGTTGGAATGTATATTCTTGTGTGCTAAATTGATGTCCTCAAGCTGCTGAGCTGTTAAATGTTAGAGAATGTGTGTTTAATGAAAGCAGTTTTCACTATGTGCAATCTGTTGCTATTGACAATGTAAAGCAAGAAGAGTGAAGTGAGTCCTGTATACATAGAACACTGCTGCTGGGTATGTGTAAGGTTGAATGAGTTCCCTCACCTCAGCATTGGCCATAGCAGCAGTATATTGTGTGTACATGGCTCACTTAGTTTGTCTTGGTGTAGAGACTCGGTGTATGTTGACAGTGAAAACTGCTTCCATAAAACACTCATTTTCTAACATAAAACAATTTTAAAAAATACCAGATCAGTTCAGCACCTTGAGGACACCCTTTTCACAGAAAAAATATACACTTTCAAAATTCCATTGAAAGTGGAGTTTCTTTTTAAAAAAATATTTTTTTAGGGAGATCCGGGAGAATGCCCAGGCTGCTGCACTGCTTTGGGGCCAGTTCACTGCTGCTTTTAACACCCACATTCAATCCCTGCCCCCTATACCCAGAAGCCAAGGAATCCACAGCTCCAATGCTATAGGCCCAGCATCATGGTTGGGTGGGGGGTCAGCAGGGATGTCTCAGGCTGGCCAGGGGTTGGTAAAATCCAGGGCTGATTTTGGCCCCAGTCCACCACCTACTGCAGCATCTTTTAATGCCAATTTTGCTGCCAGTGGCCTTGTGCTGTGCCAAGTGGTAGTACAGAGCAGTATCATTCATCCTTAAGGAAGACCTATACCACCCCAGGAATTTTGTACTGGGTGGCAGTGGTGGACTAGGGCCAAAAATCTGTATTTTATTAGCTCCAGGCCAGCCTATGAGCAGCCCCAAGTGTGCTTCCTATGAAGTCAATGAGTGCTAAACACATTGCAGGGACAAACTATGGGCAGAGATGAATTATATCCCCTCATAATAGGTACGATAAGTATTGTAGTAAGTGGCACTGAAGCATTAGTATGTAGGGGCACATAATGGGACAGGGGTGGGTATGGCCCACTACAGTCATGATCCTGATCCCAAAAAAGGAAGGGCAGAACATGGGCTGGGGTTTCTTGACTTGGGGGAGGGTACAGTTGGAAGCAGGGGTTGGGTGGACATGTTAGCAATGTGGCCTACAGGGTCACCCTATGGTCATTCGGCCCCTGAATTGGTACTTCATGGAAAGTGAATACCTTCAGGTATCTCATCTGAGTGCATAGACTAGTTTAAACAATGGATAAGCAAAACTGGCAAAACCAGGGGGAACAATGTAAGCTTCCCGGCCGGGTTACCATTTTTCCCTTCTTGGGGCCCAGCCCGGCTCGTGGATGCACCCCAACAGGGACAGCACTTATCTGGAAAAAAATCCTCGTCCTGACCGCAGCCCAGGTTTTGGCCACCCAGGCCCTTCAGCAGCCTACCCAGGCCGATAAGGGGATTAGGGGTCCCGTAGAAAGTGCGTCTAGCTTCCCCTGTTAGACCCAAAATCTAGCGATGCAACTACTACATCAGATGTAACTCAGATACCTTCCAGTTTTGAACAGGCAACCATCCTCGCGGGGGAACTTGAGGGGGGGTGTGGGGGGACACACTAGAGGGAAAAAAGGGGGGATATGAGGGGGGGGGGCAGGGAGCCACAGAGCACATGAGGAGGCCACTAAGCCTCCCTCAGGGCAGATTTATACTCCTTCATGACTACCGTCACTAGAAGCCATGAGGTTCTCGAACCTCATCATGTTGTTTACTTTCAGTACCCACATTGCAAAAGAGGGCGGGTCCTCCTTTTTCCACATTAAGGGGATACAGGCCTTGGCTGTGTTTAGTAGATGACACACTAGAGAGCCTCGGTACCTTTTCATTGGAACCCTTGATACATGCACTGAAAATCTGTTTTGATATTGAGATGAAATAGCTTGCCATTCGAACAGTTAGATTGTCAGCAGAAGGAGAACTCTAATGTACCATACAGGAAGCAATATGGTGAACATCGTTTAGATCTTCTAGGAGTGATTTCATTCAACGTCCCTTTGGCTAAGTACTATCAATATCAGTACTATCATGAGATCCGCTCACATGGTGAATGAACGTTCAGATCACCAGCAGAGGGCAAGTCCTAAGGTACCAAACAGGTAGCGATAGTTTCATTCAACCTGACAAAATGATCCCCAGAAGATTTGATTGAATCTCTTTCTGATGAAACGGCAGCATAAGGCAAGTAGTCGATCCTCCCGGCCGTGGTCCCCATTGTGCATTCTGGTGGTTGTGGTCCCCATTGTGCATTCTGGTGGTTGTGGTCTCCATTGTGCATTCTGGTGGTTGTGGTCCCCATTGTGCATTCTGGTGGTTGTGGTCCCCATTGTGCATTCTGGTGGTTGTGGTCCCCATTGTGCATTCTGGTGGTTGTGGTCCCCATTGTGCATTCTGGTGGTTGTGGTCTCCATTGTGCATTCTGGTGGTTGTGGTCCCCATTGTGCATTCTGGTGGTTGTGGTCGGTCTCCATTGTGCATTCTGGTGGTTGTGGTCCCCATTGTGCATTCTGGTGGTTGTGGTCTCCATTGTGCATTCTGGTGGTTGTGGTCTCCATTGTGCATTCTGGTGGTTGTGGTCCCCACTGTGCATTCTGGTGGTTGTGGTCCCCATTGTGCATTCTGGTGGTTGTGGTCCCCATTGTGCATTCTGGTGGTTGTGGTCTCCATTGTGCATTCTGGTGGTTGTGGTCCCCATTGTGCATTCTGGTGGTTGTGGTCCCCATTGTGCATTCTGGTGGTTGTGGTCTCCATTGTGCATTCTGGGGGTTGTGGTCCCCACTGTGCATTCTGGTGGTTGTGGTCCCCATTGTGCATTCTGGTGGTTGTGGTCCCCATTGTGCATTCTGGTGGTTGTGGTCTCCATTGTGCATTCTGGTGGTTGTGGTCCCCATTGTGCATTCTGGTGGTTGTGGTCCCCATTGTGCATTCTGGTGGTTGAGGTCCCCATTGTGCATTCTGGTGGTTGTGGTCCCCATTGTGCATTCTGGTGGTTGTGGTCTCCATTGTGCATTCTGGTGGTTGTGGTCCCCATTGTGCATTCTGGTGGTTGTGGTCGGTCTCCATTGTGCATTCTGGTGGTTGTGGTCCCCATTGTGCATTCTGGTGGTTGTGGTCTCCATTGTGCATTCTGGTGGTTGTGGTCTCCATTGTGCATTCTGGTGGTTGTGGTCTCCATTGTGCATTCTGGTGGTTGTGGTCCCCACTGTGCATTCTGGTGGTTGTGGTCCCCATTGTGCATTCTGGTGGTTGTGGTCCCCATTGTGCATTCTGGTGGTTGTGGTCTCCATTGTGCATTCTGGTGGTTGTGGTCCCCATTGTGCATTCTGGTGGTTGTGGTCCCCATTGTGCATTCTGGTGGTTGTGGTCTCCATTGTGCATTCTGGGGGTTGTGGTCCCCACTGTGCATTCTGGTGGTTGTGGTCCCCATTGTGCATTCTGGTGGTTGTGGTCCCCATTGTGCATTCTGGTGGTTGTGGTCTCCATTGTGCATTCTGGTGGTTGTGGTCCCCATTGTGCATTCTGGTGGTTGTGGTCCCCATTGTGCATTCTGGTGGTTGTGGTCTCCATTGTGCATTCTGGGGGTTGTGGTCCCCATTGTGCATTCTGGTGGTTGTGGTCCCCATTGTGCATTCTGGTGGTTGTGGTCCCCATTGTGCATTCTGGTGGTTGTGGTCCCCATTGTGCATTCTGGTGGTTGTGGTCCCCATTGTGCATTCTGGTGGTTGTGGTCCCCATTGTGCATTCTGGTGGTTGTGGTCCCCATTGTGCATTCTGGTGGTTGTGGTCCCCATTGTGCATTCTGGTTGTTGTGGTCTCCATTGTGCATTCTGGTGGTTGTGGTCCCCATTGTGCATTCTGGTGGTTGTGGTCCCCATTGTGCATTCTGGTGGTTGTGGTCCCCATTGTGCATTCTGGTGGTTGTGGTCCCCATTGTGCATTCTGGTGGTTGTGGTCCCCATTGTGCATTCTGGTGGTTGTGGTCCCCATTGTGCATTCTGGTGGTTGTGGTCCCCATTGTGCATTCTGGTGGATGTGGTCCCCATTGTGCATTCTGGTGGTTGTGGTCCCCATTGTGCATTCTGGTGGTTGTGGTCCCCATTGTGCATTCTGGTGGTTGTGGTCCCCATTGTGCATTCTGGTGGTTGTGGTCCCCATTGTGCATTCTGGTGGTTGTGGCCCCATTGTGCATTCTGGTGGATGTGGTCCCCATTGTGCATTCTGGTGGTTGTGGTCCCCATTGTGCATTCTGGTGGTTGTGGTCCCCATTGTGCATTCTGGTGGTTGTGGTCCCCATTGTGCATTCTGGTGGTTGTGGTCTCCATTGTGCATTCTGGTGGTTGTGGTCCCCATTGTGCATTCTGGTGGTTGTGGTCCCCATTGTGCATTCTGGTGGATGTGGTCCCCATTGTGCATTCTGGTGGTTGTGGTCCCCATTGTGCATTCTGGTGGTTGTGGTCCCCATTGTGCATTCTGGTGGTTGTGGTCCCCATTGTGCATTCTGGTGGTTGTGGTCCCCATTGTGCATTCTGGTGGTTGTGGTCCCCATTGTGCATTCTGGGGTTGTGGTCCCCATTGTGCATTCTGGTGGTTGTGGTCTCCATTGTGCATTCTGGTGGTTGTGGTCCCCATTGTGCATTCTGGGGGTTGTGGTCCCCATTGTGCATTCTGGTGGTTGTGGTCCCCATTGTGCATTCTGGTGGTTGTGGTCCCCATTGTGCATTCTGGTGTTTGTGGTCCCCATTGTGCATTCTGGTGGTTGTGGTCCCCATTGTGCATTCTGGTGGATGTGGTCCCCATTGTGCATTCTGGTGGTTGTGGTCCCCATTGTGCATTCTGGTGGTTGTGGTCCCCATTGTGCATTCTGGTGGTTGTGGTCTCCATTGTGCATTCTGGTGGTTGTGGTCCCCATTGTGCATTCTGGTGGTTGTGGTCCCCATTGTGCATTCTGGTGGTTGTGGTCTCCATTGTGCATTCTGGTGGTTGTGGTCCCCATTGTGCATTCTGGTGGTTGTGGTCCCCATTGTGCATTCTGGTGGTTGTGGTCTCCATTGTGCATTCTGGTGGTTGTGGTCCCCATTGTGCATTCTGGTGGTTGTGGTCCCCATTGTGCATTCTGGTGGATGTGGTCCCCATTGTGCATTCTGGTGGTTGTGGTCCCCATTGTGCATTCTGGTGGTTGTGGTCCCCATTGTGCATTCTGGTGGTTGTGGTCTCCATTGTGCATTCTGGTGGTTGTGGTCCCCAGTGTGCATTCTGGTGGTTGTGGTCCCCATTGTGCATTCTGGTGGTTGTGGTCCCCATTGTGCATTCTGGTGGTTGTGGTCTCCATTGTGCATTCTGGTGGTTGTGGTCCCCATTGTGCATTCTGGTGGTTGTGGTCCCCATTGTGCATTCTGGTGGTTGTGGTCCCCATTGTGCATTCTGGTGGTTGTGGTCCCCATTGTGCATTCTGGTGGTTGTGGTCCCCATTGTGCATTCTGGTGGTTGTGGTCCCATTGTGCATTCTGGTGGTTGTGGTCCCCATTGTGCATTCTGGTGGTTGTGGTCCCCATTGTGCATTCTGGTGGTTGTGGTCCCCATTGTGCATTCTGGTGGTTGTGGTCCCCATTGTGCATTCTGGTGGTTGTGGTCCCCATTGTGCATTCTGGTGGTTGTGGTCCCCATTGTGCATTCTGGTGGTTGTGGTCCCCATTGTGCATTCTGGTGGTTGTGGTCCCCATTGTGCATTCTGGTGGTTGTGGTCCCCATTGTGCATTCTGGTGGTTGTGGTCCCCATTGTGCATTCTGGTGGTTGTGGTCCCCATTGTGCATTCTGGTGGTTGTGGTCCCCATTGTGCATTCTGGTGGTTGTGGTCCCCATTGTGCATTCTGGTGGTTGTGGTCCCCATTGTGCATTCTGGTGGATGTGGTCCCCATTGTGCATTCTGGTGGTTGTGGTCCCCATTGTGCATTCTGGTGGTTGTGGTCCCCATTGTGCATTCTGGTGGTTGTGGTCCCCATTGTGCATTCTGGTGGTTGTGGTCCCCATTGTGCATTCTGGTGGTTGTGGTCCCCATTGTGCATTCTGGTGGTTGTGGTCCCCATTGTGCATTCTGGTGGTTGTGGTCCCCATTGTGCATTCTGGTGGTTGTGGTCCCCATTGTGCATTCTGGTGGTTGTGGTCCCCATTGTGCATTCTGGTGGTTGTGGTCCCCATTGTGCATTCTGGTGGTTGTGGTCCCCATTGTGCATTCTGGTGGTTGTGGTCCCCATTGTGCATTCTGGTGGTTGTGGTCCCCATTGTGCATTCTGGTGGTTGTGGTCCCCATTGTGCATTCTGGTGGTGTGGTCCCCATTGTGCATTCTGGTGGTTGTGGTCCCCATTGTGCATTCTGGTGGTTGTGGTCCCCATTGTGCATTCTGGTGGTTGTGGTCCCCATTGTGCATTCTGGTGGTTGTGGTCCCCATTGTGCATTCTGGTGGTTGTGGTCCCCATTGTGCATTCTGGTGGTTGTGGTCCCCATTGTGCATTCTGGTGGTTGTGGTCCCCATTGTGCATTCTGGTGGTTGTGGTCCCCATTGTGCATTCTGGTGGTTGTGGTCCCCATTGTGCATTCTGGTGGTTGTGGTCTCCATTGTGCATTCTGGTGGTTGTGGTCCCCATTGTGCATTCTGGTGGTTGTGGTCCCCATTGTGCATTCTGGTGGTTGTGGTCCCCATTGTGCATTCTGGTGGTTGTGGTCCCCATTGTGCATTCTGGTGGTTGTGGTCCCCATTGTGCATTCTGGTGGTTGTGGTCCCCATTGTGCATTCTGGTGGTTGTGGTCCCCATTGTGCATTCTGGTGGTTGTGGTCCCATTGTGCATTCTGGTGGTTGTGGTCCCCATTGTGCATTCTGGTGGTTGTGGTCCCCATTGTGCATTCTGGTGGTTGTGGTCCCCATTGTGCATTCTGGTGGTTGTGGTCCCCATTGTGCATTCTGGTGGTTGTGGTCCCCATTGTGCATTCTGGTGGTTGTGGTCCCCATTGTGCATTCTGGTGGTTGTGGTCCCCATTGTGCATTCTGGTGGTTGTGGTCCCCATTGTGCATTCTGGTGGTTGTGGTCCCCATTGTGCATTCTGGTGGTTGTGGTCCCCATTGTGCATTCTGGTGGTTGTGGTCTCCATTGTGCATTCTGGTGGTTGTGGTCCCCATTGTGCATTCTGGTGGTTGTGGTCCCCATTGTGCATTCTGGTGGTTGTGGCCCCCATTGTGCATTCTGGTGGTTGTGGTCCCCATTGTGCATTCTGGTGGTTGTGGTCCCCATTGTGCATTCTGGTGGTTGTGGTCCCCATTGTGCATTCTGGTGGTTGTGGTCCCCATTGTGCATTCTGGTGGTTGTGGTCCCCATTGTGCATTCTGGTGGTTGTGGTCCCCATTGTGCATTCTGGTGGTTGTGGTCCCCATTGTGCATTCTGGTGGTTGTGGTCCCCATTGTGCATTCTGGTGGTTGTGGTCCCCATTGTGCATTCTGGTGGTTGTGGTCCCCATTGTGCATTCTGGTGGTTGTGGTCCCCATTGTGCATTCTGGTGGTTGTGGTCCCCATTGTGCATTCTGGTGGTTGTGGTCCCCATTGTGCATTCTGGTGGTTGTGGTCCCCATTGTGCATTCTGGTGGTTGTGGTCCCCATTGTGCATTCTGGTGGTTGTGGTCCCCATTGTGCATTCTGGTGGTTGTGGTCCCCATTGTGCATTCTGGTGGTTGTGGTCCCCATTGTGCATTCTGGTGGTTGTGGTCCCCATTGTGCATTCTGGTGGTTGTGGTCCCCATTGTGCATTCTGGTGGTTGTGGTCCCCATTGTGCATTCTGGTGGTTGTGGTCCCCATTGTGCATTCTGGTGGTTGTGGTCCCCATTGTGCATTCTGGTGGTTGTGGTCCCCATTGTGCATTCTGGTGGATGTGGTCCCATTGTGCATTCTGGTGGTTGTGGTCCCCATTGTGCATTCTGGTGGTTGTGGTCCCCATTGTGCATTCTGGTGGTTGTGGTCTCCATTGTGCATTCTGGTGGTTGTGGTCCCCATTGTGCATTCTGGTGGTTGTGGTCCCCATTGTGCATTCTGGTGGTTGTGGTCCCATTGTGCATTCTGGTGGTTGTGGTCCCCATTGTGCATTCTGGTGGTTGTGGTCCCCATTGTGCATTCTGGTGGATGTGGTCCCCATTGTGCATTCTGGTGGTTGTGGTCCCATTGTGCATTCTGGTGGTTGTGGTCCCCATTGTGCATTCTGGTGGTTGTGGTCCCATTGTGCATTCTGGTGGTTGTGGTCCCCATTGTGCATTCTGGTGGTTGTGGTCCCCATTGTGCATTCTGGTGGTTGTGGTCCCCATTGTGCATTCTGGTGGTTGTGGTCCCATTGTGCATTCTGGTGGTTGTGGTCCCCATTGTGCATTCTGGTGGTTGTGGTCCCCATTGTGCATTCTGGTGGTTGTGGTCCCCATTGTGCATTCTGGTGGTTGTGGTCCCCATTGTGCATTCTGGTGGTTGTGGTCCCCATTGTGCATTCTGGTGGTTGTGGTCCCCATTGTGCATTCTGGTGGTTGTGGTCCCCATTGTGCATTCTGGTGGTTGTGGTCCCCATTGTGCATTCTGGTGGTTGTGGTCCCATTGTGCATTCTGGTGGTTGTGGTCCCCATTGTGCATTCTGGTGGTTGTGGTCCCCATTGTGCATTCTGGTGGTTGTGGTCCCCATTGTGCATTCTGGTGGTTGTGGTCCCCATTGTGCATTCTGGTGGATGTGGTCCCCATTGTGCATTCTGGTGGTTGTGGTCCCCATTGTGCATTCTGGTGGTTGTGGTCCCCATTGTGCATTCTGGTGGTTGTGGTCTCCATTGTGCATTCTGGTGGTTGTGGTCCCCATTGTGCATTCTGGTGGTTGTGGTCCCCATTGTGCATTCTGGTGGTTGTGGTCCCCATTGTGCATTCTGGTGGTTGTGGTCCCATTGTGCATTCTGGTGGTTGTGGTCCCCATTGTGCATTCTGGTGGTTGTGGTCCTCCATTGTGCATTCTGGTGGTTGTGGTCCCCAGTGTGCATTCTGGTGGTTGTGGTCCCCATTGTGCATTCTGGTGGTTGTGGTCCA